>CANSGD010001459.1:0-264164 GCA_947645195.1 Patellifolia procumbens
ACATAACCCAATTTAATAAATTCAGCAGCAGAGCTACCATACAACGAATTTGATATGTCGTATTCACTGGATTTTTTTGTAAATATGCTACAATGTCTTGATCAGTTTTGCCGCTATTTTTATGTCCTTGACATTAAAGATAACACGCTTTGCTAACATCAATGGAAAAACACTTGAGGCCTTTCGATCCAACGTTTTCTAGTCTTCTTCTTTCATTGCTTGAGGCTTCTTATCTACAAGAAGTTGCAACAAATCTTTCTGTTATAAATAATCCTCAATCTTCATCTGTCACAAAATGAAACCTTTCCTATCAAACCTTTTGATCTGCACCTTTTCATTGTCCATTATGCCTTTTGATGTGAGTAAAAGACAACTTGTCGCTAAGCTAGGTAGATTGTTGCTAGCTAGTGCGTCCGCCTAAGCTGTATGAGCCTGTGTGGGCTCTTCGCAAGCAGTAAGACAAAAACATTCAAATAAGAGACAACCCACCCCATATGTAGTTTTGCATGCCCTATCCTTCTTCCAAGCTTCCCCCTTTTTTTCATACCTCGTTCTTCTTCCTTCTTCCTTTACTCACATCTCCACAACCCCATAAGAGCATCAAGTCATTTTCCCATAGCTTCAGAGAAACCGATCTCGTTACTAGTATATCTCATCATGATACACTAAGGATATAAAAGTTGTGTATCCCTAGAAGACTATTGGAACAAGTTTGTATGTAGCTAACCAGCCACGATGCACTTTTAATTATAGGAAGGTTCAATTTGTCTTGCGTGACAAAGTTTTGTTTATATAATCACGATTGTCATAAAGACCAGTAGCAGAAAGGTTAGATAGAAAAGGTGATAATATCAACTAAATGAAATGCTCATGACATGGAAAAAATCCCTTTATATAATTAAGGGCGTCATAAAGACCCGTAACAGAAAGTAAGCAAAGGGATAATAGAAACTACTGGTTGAAATGCTCCCAGACTTGATGAATTCAAAATGTTACAACATGTTACGTATACTCGACCTAGACTCAAAATAGAGCTCCAACTCAACTCTAATCCCAGATCCCAGATCCTAGGCCCATGGCTCCGCCCTGCCAGACCCGGGTCGGGCGACGTGCGCGTGTATACTAGAAAAGCCCAATAGTAGAGTGTCCATAAAAACCTCATGTACTAGCAACTCAAAGAGTAGAGGACGAGAGGGACATATTAAGAGGGGAAATACTCGTCCCGTGAGCAATGTAGTAATCTTGGCAAAAACCAAGAAAAGGCTTCAGAAGCCTTTATTTCCAACAATTCCCCACAAAGGCTTGTAAAACAATAAAGAAATCCTGGCAAGAAAGGAAGTACTTATTAAGCATTAACATTTTTCGATTTGAATTGATACATAGTGAAATGAGGAAATGACATAGTTTCTAGTGAGTAAATTTCTCTTGAACTCACTAGAGTTCTGACCCCACAACACATACATACCTTATGAGCGTGCAATCTCCCCGATACATCACAAATGCTATAAAGCATCGCACGCACCATCTCATAAGTGCTCTTGAAAGACAACGTGTCTTTAATAAAAGGCGGCTAAACCTCCACACTTACATTGTGTTCCATCAAGTTTTCTCAAAACCACCACCCCCAAAGGGATATGCTGTTCAACCTCATAATATAAATCCATCAAGTGTGCCTCAATAGCACGATCAAACAACCTATGTATTTAACAAGCATTACCACGCGCCATAGGGATGAGAAATATAGTTTAATTAAGTATTTTATGGCTTTCTTTGACCATAAAAGAGTGCCCGCCACATAATCTCAACTCATGGGTAGGGATTTTAGTGGGAAAGGATTTGTAGAGACCCCCTATCCGCCCCAATTAGACGAGAATATGAGAAGGTTTCACGAGTAATGAGGTGGGGATTGGGATGAAAACAAACCCCAACATCGTTGATAAGGCAAGGGAGGATTTTAGAATGTACCCGCCCACCACGCCCTATACCGTTCTCCTAAGTACCACTCATCTAGTATTTAATAGATAACTATATTAAATAAACTAATATTCCCTTTGTCCCATAATACTCGCGACAATTTGACTGTTTCACTATTCACATATCACACTTTGACCATATCTTTATAATGGCACGTCAGGCAACAAGTTGAACACATGTATCCCCTGGAATGGCACGAGAGACAACAAGTTTCTTAACCATACCAGCTTCTTGATTTGCCAACTCGAGAGCAATGAACTCAAAATCCATGGAGGATCGTGCTATACAAGTCTTTTTTGACAATTTCTATGATATAGCATCACCACCAACAACAAACACATATCCAGTGGTTGTGTAATCCCCTATATTTTTGAGTTATTTAATTAAATAGTTTTAATCATTTTTGAAGTATTAAAGCTATTTAAAAATTAGTATTTTCAGTGGAAAGGGTTTTTACTAATTTCAAGAAGAAGGGTATTTTAATAAATTAATACATTAAGGGTGTTTTGGTCTTTTCACCAAAACATAGTCTTTTTCCACTATAAAAGGAGGAATTAGGGTTTCCTCCATCATTCACTAGCCACCATCTTCAAGGAGCAACTAGGGTTCCTCTTTTTCTCTCTTCTCTCTCAAACCGTAGTTTTCATTCTCCATCAATTCCTCCATTGATTCAAGTTCTAATTTAGTTTTCTCCATTGATTTTTGTAGGAGGATCATTTAAGCATTCAAGTGAAGCAAATGGTTTATTTTTCTTCCCTTTTCTTTCCCTTTTCTTTCTCTTTTTCTTTCTTTGTTTTTCCGCCCTTCCGCCTCCCCTCTTCTTTCGACCTTGATGTAGCCACGTCGTGGCTTTTGGGCCGGCGAGTGACCCTACCGCCACTTCCAGTCAGCTAGTGGTGCGGGTGGTCCTCGCGCTTGCCGTCTGTTTGCATTCCTTTTGTTTCGTTGTGTGGTTTTTCGAACCACACATAATTTTTAAAATTTTTTATTTTATTTTATTATTTTATTAATTAATTTACTGCTGAATTTAATTAATAAATAATTAGTTTTTATGAGGTTTTAAGCATTAATTTGTATTGGGCTTTGCCTACTAGTAGATGTTTTCAAGTTTTATGATCTAAAAGAGTTTTTAGAGCTTTTTAAAATTAAAATCAGATTTATTATTATTATTATTTAAAAGCTGATTTTTATTAATTATTAGCCTTGAATTATTTGTTGTTAAGTACTAATTATTAGTACTTCTTTGTTGGTAGGTTCCAAGCATTACAAAAGCAATTGAGACTTTTGTTTGGTGATTCCATTGTAGAAGCAAGGTATATACACTTTGACCTTTGACCTTAGTGGTCTTTAATTTGTTGAGCATGAGAAGTAAGGAGAGGCTTATGCCTTATGATTGTTTGAGGTTTATGTTATGAACATAGAAAGAAGACTAGGAATGAAACTTTTGAGTTATTCCTCTCATTTGAGATTTATGTTATTGATGTTTATTACTTTTGAGCATGATTAAAGTTTATTTATGTTATTCTTGAAGCTATGGCTTGCATGAGTATTTATTGAGCAAGGTCTCATGAGTAGTTTATTTTTTTATTGAGCAAGGTCTCATGAATAGTTAAAGTTATTGAGCAAGGTCTCACTAGTAGTTAAAGGTATTGGGCAAGGTCCCACAAATAGTTAACCATTGAGCAAAGACTCAATTGGTTGGATCATGGATCCTTAAGAAAGAAGAAAGGACTCAATGAGTCAGTTAAGTAAGAAGTTGAGCAAGAGCTCGAAAGAATAAGAATTGAGGTTGTTTGTGGTACTTGTTTGTTATCACTTATTAAAGAAAGATAAGAAGTTAATTTATATGTTTATTTGTATTTGTCGTGTGTGTCTCACATATTGAACTTTGGCAATAAATTTTTTGGGTAGGATCCCCCATGAGTATTGAACATAAGGGGGAGTTAATGTGTAACTATACTCCTGCATTGGCATAGCCTGACGATGCTATTGCTTTTAGTTTATCAAGAAAGCTTTATGGAATTCCAAACTATCAAGGAGGTTATCGAGTGAACTAGGTGTCACTCATAGTGTTTCTGTCGAGATGTTGAGTCTACGGGCTCACTCTCACTCTCTCTTTCATTTCACTAACAAGCGTGTACTTCTCGAGTCAATTTTATTTAAAGTTCATGGAACTTTACTTTATTAGTAAGAGGTGTGAAATCTCTTATACAAGAAATAGTAGCCCGTATATTACTCCAATTGGAGGACGGTGCCCGTTCATTGCCAATATATATTAAAGTATGAATTTAGTTAGTTCAGTCTTTGCTGTCCATTTAGAATCATGAGAAGAGCAAACCGAATTATTTGAGGATTGCATATTATTATTAATTGCATTAGCTTAGTAGGGTTATGTACTCAGTGTTGCTGATGTATGTGTTTTGTTTGTTTTGGTTATTGTTTTACCTCAATGACCCTATGACGACCCATTCATGAATGTGTTTGTGAATGGCCAGCAGATCTTAAAACTTGAGTTTCAGGTACAGGTGTTAATGTGCATGAGGATCATGAGCATCAAGATGGGAATTTTAGTGCATAAACACTTATTTCAATAAAGTTGTTAACTCATTTATTGAATTTTGGGTTTTTCTATGTGGTACCCCTGGGGTATCAGTTTTTTCAAGTGGTACCCCTTCAAAATGAAAGGTCCACATTGTACCCTTGAAGTGCAATAACTGTCTGAACAGTACCCTTTAATCTTGTAATTAGTGACGGTGATTAACGAATGTTAACCATGGTTAACGTAATACAACAACCAGCCTTTAATAGCTTTAAAAAAATGAAGAAAATTAAATTCTAAAACTACCGAACCCCTTAAATGATTAGTTCATTAAACTTCCATCATCTCTGTTCCGAAAACCCCAAAAATAAACTGAAAAATTAAACCCTACATGTATTCAACATCAATATACGAATCTTCAATGCCCCTTATGTCAGTTTCTTCAAGGAAGAAGGAAGAAGATGATGACAGAAGAAGGTGATGAATGAAGAAGATGCCAAGCAGATGGTTTAATACTCCTAAACTCTAGACAATTGGGGGAAAATTTTCCACCAAAACTAAAATTAACATAACCTAACCCAAGCTAACTACAACTAACGTTATTTTTTAACTTAAGTTAACGGTTAATTAACGGCAATGGCATGGCTTAGACAATTAGTGCACTTCAAGGGTACAATGTGGACCTTCTATTTTGGAAGGGTACCACTTGGAAAAACTGATACCCCAGGGGTACCACATAGAAAAACCCTTGAATTTTATATTTTGATTTTATTAAAGTATTTCGAGTTATGTTTTAAAAGACTTCCGCTGTATTCTCTGTTTAGCCTTACGTATTATCATGCGTGGCGTAACATCTCCGCAATTTCTCTGTTTTATAGAGGTGTGTAAATGGAGGGATTGTGGGGGTGTTACAGGTTGAACAAGATTATGTTTAACCTAATTCGCATCACAAATTAAAGTATTTCAAGTACAACAGGAAATTTAGAATAGTGCTAACATAAAATAAACAGTCAACTTCTTCATAAATATCCACTTGATATCTATGGTTTTTAACCCTACTAGTAAGACAATTAACTTACAAGTGAGGTTAGACACTATAGAATGTAACTCACTCTTTGTAGTCTCTTTCTTAAACCTAGTATCCACAAATCTCACTGCCTCTTCAAAAGTCTTTGGATCCTCTTCTATCATGAAAGTATAAACTAATTCATCACTCGACAAGTCAACAAATGATTTTGCAGACAAAATAGCAGTAACAAAGTCAAAGCCAAAGTCTTTTGTTACTTTGTTTTTTACTTCTCATGAGGTCATCTACATTAAAAGAACTACTAGCATGCATATACTTAAAAATAAATCCCCACCAGGAATAGTACTTGTAGGCACATTAGCAGGAGTGGTTCAAGTGTGTAAATTAACAATAGGAGAAGAAAAGGTAGAAGGCATAGATGCAACTTCATTCTTTTTCAAAGGAAAACATATTCAAAAACTCGGTATCTATGTAGTGACAAATATACCTATCACTCAAAGTCATGAATCAATAAGTAGCACGTGCATAACCAATAAACCAACATTGAAGGTCATAAATCCAATGTTTGACCTCTTATAATCAGGTAATCCAACTTTAGCTAGACACCCAAAACTTTGAAAACTCAAGTTAGGAAAAAGGTAATAACAAGGGCCATAATGAGAAATCGAGTATTATTCACGAACTTAATACCCCAACAAAATGTATAGCTGAATGCTAAACATTAAAAATAAGGTGAATGTTATGCTTTTGAATTTAGGATTACCTGATGACGTAAGCAGTTCTCTCTGACCGTAAAAAAAAAACTTTGAAACTTCATTTCCAACACTATATACTTTCTACAATCACCCAATTACTGCTGGCAAATGATATCTCAAGTTTAAGGCAATCGTTGATCGATTAAACCGATCTACTAAACTAAATTTTGACAGCTATTTGTAGGTTTATAGGATTATATTTTATATTTTCAAACTTGAAAGTCAAAGATAAGAACAAGGAAACATTAAGAATCAAGTAAAAAGTGAATAGATTGATTCTCAGTTGCAAACCAAACATTAAACAATATGCTGAATTGCTGAGTAGCTTCACATAATCCAATTTTTTGCATAAATTTTTTTGGGGGTGCGGAATTAAAGAAGGGAGGAATGTGAGATATACTTATTATGCATGATTGTCACTTCAAACTTTTTAAGGAGTAATGGAGTATATAGGTGAGAATCGTGGAAGTGTCTAGGTAAATTCTTATCACGGCATCACATTTGTTTATAAGTTATTCTGTTTGTTATAAGTTTTGTTTACATGTATATTTTTATTTATTTATGGCCAAAGAGTTGATGAACCTTATCATTTATACGACATACACATATACTAAGTAGTACTTGGTCTAGTGGTGAGGAGAGCACTCTTCCAATTTCAAAGTTGGGAGTTCGATCCTCACTACAGGTACTTTGAACGTAGGGATTCTTCTTTCCCCTTCCCCTTCCCCTTCCCCCTTACTCTTAAGTGTCTTCTTACCCTTTTTTTTTTGAGAGGAAGTGTCTTCTTACCTTAATATATTCTTATAATAAATGAGATTATATTTATATAAAAAAAAATATGCACGCAAAAACATAAAAAAATACTAATTATCAAATTAAATATAACAAACCATAATAAGATATAAGAAAAACGGTTCGCACACTTACATAAAAAAAGAAGTTGATAATAAAACAATTTTCAAAAATGCAACAATATAATAACAAAGAGAGTCAATAAGCATTTAAAATAGTGTTTTTCACTTGGGGCATTTTTCTTCATTTCGCTTGCCTAACCACATATAGGGCCTGTTCTCTTCGACATAAAGCAACTGAACTGAACTGATTGGAGCTCAACAGAACTAAACTGAACTTAACTTAACTGAACTAAACTGAATTGAACTGAACTGAATTGAATGAATTGAATTGAATTGAATTGAATTAAATTGAATGTAATAAATACATAAATAATATTTAAACAATTATAATATGAATATTAAATAATAATTATAATGATAAGTATTTTGGATATTTTTAAATAATAATTATAAATAAATACTCCCTCCGTCCTATATTAATCACAAAAATAGATGGTGCACATAGTTTGAGGAAGTTAATAGAGTAGGGTGTATGTTATATTAATTTATTGTAAAAGTTAATGTGATAGAAAGTGATGTGGTACTTTTGGAAAGTTAATAGAGTAGGGAGTAATATTTTAATGTTGTTCACATAAATTAATGAATGAGTGAGGTATATTAGTCGGGTGATATATAATATAATATTACTGGGTTCATGCTTAAAATAGAAGTGTTGCAATTAATATGAGACAACCATATATGGAAAGTGTTACAACCAATATGGGACGGCGAAAGTAATATTAATAATCATAAATTATTATTATTAATAATAATTAATGATAGTAATGATAATTAATAATAAATATATTATATTATTTGTATTAATAGATTAATACTTGATGATGATTATATAATAAAAATTATATCTAAGAAGTAAATTACTATTACTATTTTAATAATTAGATTTAATTTATAATAATATTTATTACAGTAACAAAAATAATGATTGTGTCGGACCGCGTAAAATATCATAAACTGTTTTGACGCGATTTGATTGGTTTATGGGCTAAAAAACCTGTGTTTGTTTGTGCTTTTGACCTACCATGTTCATCCCTAATAATAATAGTAATTATAATGAGTAAAGCTATAATAAACAAAATAATATATAGAAATAATAATGATAATATTAATATTTAATAATAATGATATAAAAATAAATAATGATAATGATAATAATAATAATAAGAGTAATTAATTAGTAAAATAAATTATACCAACACAATAATAATATTTAACAAAATGGTTATAAAAGAATGGAGCTGAATTGAACTGAACTGAATTAATTGGAGCTGAACTGAACTGAAAATAAGCTGAGGAGAGCATGCCCTATGTATAAGAAGGTAAAAAGGAAATATTGAGCACTAATGACATAGATTTACGCATGATTTTTGATAAATTCCAAACCTAATACCATTTGTAGTAATATATTAAATGCTTATTTTGTCATACATAGTCATAACATTACCCATTAAAAATCTATTACTCCCTCCATTCCAGAATTTTATGAACACTTATCAAGACAAATAATTTAAGGAGATAAGTTGTAAAGTAGTTAACACATTTATTATTTTTGTAAAAAGTAGATGTAACTCGAGTTGGTAGATGATTTTTATGGAGGAGAGAGAAAGTTGGGTGACTTTGTAGTGATTAATGTAAAAGTGTGGACCGTAGAAAAGTTTAGGAAATAAAATAACAATAGTGGGACCATGCTAAATATAGAAGTGTTGAAACTAATGTGAGACAAACATAAAAGAAGTGTTTAGACTATTCTGGATGGATGAAGGGCCCGTTCTTTTCAACTTATTTTTAAGCTCTGTTCATTTCAACTTATTTAGTACTTATTTTAGAAATGATCAGATCAAAAAAAATCACATCAGAAAAAAATCAGACGAAATCGAAAAGTTCGTATCAGATTAGAATAGTTTAGATCCGATTAGAAAATAATAAGAACAAAAAAACAACTATAATTAATTCAAATCAGAGAAATTCATATCAGATAAGAAAAAATCAAAACATATTAGAAAACTTCAAACCAGATAAAAAGATACAAATCAGATCAGAAAAAAAAATCATGCACCCCCAATCTTTATTAGAAATATAAGTTCAAATAAGGTAAGATAAGAGACAGTTCTCTTCAGTTTTTTTTCCAGTTTAGTTCAGCTCCATGCCTCTAAGTGCAGGTTCAGTTTAGTTCATTTCCAATAAGATCAGTTCAGTTTAGCTTAGCTCCAATAAGTTCAGTTCAGTTCAGCTCCAATGAGTTCAGTTCGATTCAGCTCCAATGAGTTCAGTTCAGTTCAATTCAGTTCAATTTTATTCATTATTTAACCATTTTTTAATATTATTATTATTGTCGATCTATTTTTTTAATTATTATTATTACTTCCCTCATTTCACAATACTCGTAATAACTTATACCTACACGCCGTCCAATGCAATACTTTGAGTCTTAATATCTCTAATTATTGATAAGTAAAATTATAAAAAGTTGATATTATGAAAGTATGTGTTAAGTCGAATCAACTAAGACCCACATGGCTATAGTTTTTCTTATGCGTGCACTTGCGAGAAAATATGACATAAGATTGGTACGTGAATAGTGGTTACTATGCTAATTTTGCAAGTATTGAGAAACGAAGGAAGTATTATTATTAAATTATTTTGTTATTACTAATATTATTTTATAAAAATTTCCCTTCATTTTTTTTAATATGCACTTTTCTCCATTTTGGGGTTTTTTTTAATTGGTAAATTTCTACCTTTTGCCATAAATGGAAGGTTAGCCCACCTAATTATTATACTTCTCTCATACTTTTTTCTTTCCTTCTCTCTACCTTTTTCACTTTTTCCTTACTTTTACTAACGTTCTCTCTTACTTTTGCACTTTTTTCTTGGTCCGCGCGCAAAAGGACACATGCATATTAAAAAAACGGAGGGAGTACTATCTTTACTCATTATTATTACTAATATTATTATGGCTGAAGATGGCTTGGGTGTTGATACTCGATTTAACCATATTTTATCTCAATATGTGTATTCTAATTTGCAATTGTTGTTTTATTTACAGACTAGATATTCACTATAACAACATACAAAAATAAGGTACAAAAATCTAGAAGATATTTTAAAGTTACAAAGTTGCTAATAATATTGGAGTACTATTTAAGGTACAACATCATCGTTACGTTGAATATTAAAGATACTTTGGCGATTTGTGGTGAGGTTTGGTTTATAAATCTTTACATCTTGCTAGAGAACGCAATAGACCTTTGGTTAGTAAATAATAAACCCGAAGTCCACTTAAATGGATCCTACAAGGTCACACATAATATTTGGATCAATAAAAGAAAAAATCCAGAGCTCATAAAGGCTCTATGGTGGTCAGCCCAAGTGGGAGATAAGAGGAGATTATTTGACCTAATTATTCCTATATAAGCAGTCAAAAAAAATATACAATATCTCTCATTATTTTCTCCTACTCTTTCTCTCTCTCAACTAACTTTACTCCATAAAAGAAGAACGTTTTCTTTCTTCCTTCCAACTAGCATTGGTGGAGTATTGATCTAAATTGGTGGACTAAGTAGAGGAATCACGTTTGAGATTCTTTCTCCAAGTTCGTTGGCTATACTTTGAAGTATTCAATCCTGCCAAACCAGTTGAAGTCACGCATCAAGAGGTTGGTTATCAACTATTATATGATCCTTAATTATATGTGCATGAGATCCTGTTCTAGGTGCTTATGAATTAGATTCATGAAGTTCCACTTATAGTACCTATAAACCTACACAAACAACTCCACAATTTTCACTTTTACTTTGCAAAAATTCTTATACATTCTGTATTTATAATAATAAAAATATATCTATATATGTGTTAACGAAGCGAACACTTGATATTATTTACAGGACGTTTGACAAATGGCTTTTGGGTGGATTCTTCTTTGCCTTTTGGCTTTTGGCTTTTGGCTTTTGCGTGTAGTCAAACAGCCAGAAAGTGTTTGGTAACTGGCTTTTCAGTGGCTAAAAAGCCGACTTTTCAACCAAAAGCCAGAAGTTGCTTTTGCCAACTTTTTTGGTTGGCTTTTGACTTTTGGTTTTTGCTTCTGTTTTGTACTAAACAGCCAACAATAAAATCACTTTTATAAAACACTTTTTAACAACGAACAATTATACAGCCGGTCAAGCCAGCCATCATATAAAGCCACCAGCCAAATGCCACCAACCAATTGCCAAATACCCCTACATCTCTACAGAATTGTTTCTATGTGGAATTTCTTATTACCTACCTTTTCTTAAGTTCAAATATTTATAAACATAGACAAGGAGAATTTTAAGTAGAAATTCCCTAACATTATGAAGCTATTAAAGGCCCTAGGTACTTTTGCAGAAGAGGCAAAACTCTAAACATAAAGTGTGAAATTTATGAAATGGTTCACAATAGAATCTCCTTATATAACCACATTAATATTGATAAACTTACATCTTGTTGATAAACACATAATTTGGAGTATAAAGTAATTCCACCATTAATAAAATAAATATCCAAATATAAAGGGAATATTTATGAGTAATGGAATTAATCACTTAGTGGTGAGTCGTCATTTCATTGAAAAGGATTCAATCTTGCTCACTTTTTTGTGCTTAAATTAGCACAAAGAAATAAAAAATAAAACTTTTTGCGCCAAAATAAGTAAATGACAAGAGTGGATTACTATGGATGGAAGTTTGATGAACCCATTACCAACCCCTATTTATGTCACAACTAGATGTTTTAAATCTCTGTTTCCTTTAATTAGAATTAGTATAATTTGATTAGTTTCCACCCGTATGATTCTGATTCAATTACATTCTATATGGATTTTAGTTTTTTTTAGTTTTTTTTGTTTTTTTGTTTTTAGTATAGATGCTAATGCTTATTCCTACTGTATCAAATAATGCTCAATCCCTTTGTCCCAAAACAAGTAGCCAAATTGTTAATTTGTTAGATGATTAGTACAAAAAGGAGTATATATTTGAGAAATTCGTAAAAAAAGAATTTTCGGTAACATATTTGTATATAAGATTAAAAAGGAGTTGTGGCATCATATAAGCCTTGAGTAAAGCATAAACTTGGGTACTGAACTTTGTCTAAAGTTGCAGTTTGGGTACTCAAGTTGCAAAAGTTGCAAATAAGGTACCCAACAACAACTTCTGTTAACTTTAATATTAAATACATTTTATTGAAATAAAAAAATATTTCTTGCACGGCAAAAGAAAAGGAACAGTGATCCTACTGACTAACGCCCCCTCTCTCCTCTTCTATCACCCCCCAAGGCCCCAATAACCACTCCCACGCCATTTTTCCCAACCAAAAAATCTAAGCCAACACCATCGTTCTTAAACCACAATAAACAAATACCCATAAAATCATAATCTCCTCAAAGTAAAAACATAAGAACAATTTAAAGAAAAACCCAACAAAAAAAGAATGGTGGAGGCAGAGAGAGAGGACCAGAGCCGAAGAGGGAGCCATGAAAATGCCGGCAGCAGCCAGCTTTATTGTTTATTTGGTTTATTAATTGGAATTGGAGCTTCTTCATGAATGAACCCATCAGCAAAAGGATAATTATCCGTTTTCCCTCAATTTCCAAAGAAACCCCAAGTGCAATTATCACTTTATATAGTTAGGTGTTGTTCCACAAATTTAAAAATTTAATAATATTTGATTCATAATTATTATTTATATTTTACTAATTTCATTCAATTACATATTATACAATCTCCCCATGTCTGTTCTTCATATTTATAATATATTGTGGGTTATTTCTTGATTCATTTTATTTGCTGCTAGTACGTGCATTTAAAGTAATCCGGTGACCTGGAAAGCTAATCAAATAAATCACTCAAGATGGGAGAATGGGAAGAATGAAAAAACGAAAATAACAAACAAAAAGATTAACCATTGAATAAAATGTTATCTTTCATTTGGGATCATAATGGACTTCACATTACTTACTTTGCAAAGCAATAGTAATTTTGTTTGGTGACAAAGAAGTTATAGCTGATGAGAAGAAGAAAAAAAATTTACTAAGAAGAGGTGGCTGGGGAAGGAGGTGGTGTTGAGGTGGAATAGTTGGTGGTTTGGGTTACGTGATTATTAAGAAAAGGCAAGAGAGGAAGAGATGGAGAGAGAAAGAGTCCATCTCTTTTTTTTGCAAAAAATAATTTTTTATTTAATTTCAATAAATTTAACAGAAAAGTTAACAGAAGTTACTTTTAAGTACCTTATTTGCAACTTTTGTAACTTGAGTACCCAAATTGCAACTTTTGGCAAAGTTGAGTACCCAAGTTTATGCTTTACTCTATAAGCCTTATATTTTGTTGAATTTAGCCTCTCTTATCCGTGGAAGAAAACTTAAACTAAGTTACACAATATTGTAGACCTCTTATCTCTACTCTTTTTGATTTTTTTACTTACAACACAAGCTGAGAAATTCTATACGGTAATCCCCGAGTTTGGAGAATTCAACGTGGGTAGAACTTTTTATTTGGCATTCTATTTGGTGACTCTCAACTCTATTTATTTATTTTGTATAACCTTATTCCATTTAAAATAGTATTTTTTTTTCAAGAAAATATAGCAAAATTAAATATCGGTAATTTCTAAAATAAACCTTAAAACAAAAACTACCACCTTCCTCCATAAACCACTGCATACCCCCCCAAACCATTGAGACCCTACCCAACCTCCAAAGCTACCGCACCACCTTTCCCCACCCTCAAAACCGCCGCACCACCTATCCACACCCTCGTCTTCGTCGCGCCCCATTTTCCCCATCCTTGCAACTATCGCGTGAGCCTGTGGCCTAGTGCTCCCCCCCACATCATGTTGTAACGTCATGTCCACCTCCCTCGTAACCCTCCTCCTTTCGCTCATTGGTGGGTTTGTAGGGATTAGCGACACCATTAAAAACCCCGTCATTGTTCGTTTTGGTCGTTCCGTTAAATAACCAAAATCCAAATTGCGGGCTAATGTATAATTTTGTTCGAAACCAAAAACTTCGATCTTTCCAAAAATTTGTGACACACATCGTGTGCATACAAGGTTAGTGTCATGAAAAGAGAGAAGGGGGGGATACTGGGTAAGTGGATATGAACCAAGACGAATAAAAATTGCAATAGGTTTCATTACCCTAGAATTGGGATAAAATTGTAAGTAAATGAGCGTTATATCCACTTTTCTTACATGTGATTGTGAGCCAAGAAATTTTTTCACTTCCCAAAACCTGTTTTTAAATTCTTCAATGATGCGGTTTCATGGTTTTTATGGGTGACGTGGTAGTTCTCATGAGTGACATGGCATTAGTTATGCTATTTAGATTATTAGTAATACTTCTTCGATTAAGTTTTCGGAGTAGTAGTTATGTTTTCCAAACTATTATTTATGATTTTTAGACAAATAGTTATGTTTGTATTATTTTTAGTCAATTCCAATAAATTAAAGAGCCCCTCGCATAAATCGACCCTCAAAATCCAGTATATGCCTCCAAACCCCCCTTAAAATCCACTCTAAAGCTCATCTATATAAATTTTAGCCTATAATTATGATACGTATTTTATTACTTATATGATTTATACCCTATCAGTTATAATATGAATTAATATCTATGGTTCGGTGATCAAATTTATTGTTTATTATGTCAAAAAAGAAGTTATAATCAATGCAATTTTACCAAATAATTACAAATTTCTAGCAAGTAGTTATCACCTCACCGCGATTTACATATGAAATAATGTTATGATAAAGTCATCACTAATCTCATGGACATACACCAAAGAGCTGATAAGACACCTACTATCTTATTTTAAAATCCATGTTCTAACACCTCATTTCTTTGCATCATGTAACACGCAAATTAGATGGTGCAAGGAGGAGCACCGTGAGCATGGTGCTCCATGCCCACATCACCATGTACGTCGGCATACTCGCAATAATGTAGATAGGACTTTTGCCGGTGTACAAAAAAAGAAAAAACACTTTCTAAACCCCCTACATGCGAGAAAAAGCGTCCACTTTGCGTTAGATCCACATAATCGACCTATCGATTTGCGGGCCGGGTAGCCCTTGAAAGCTGATCGACTTATTCGGGCACAAGGTATACTTAACTGTGGAGTATTTTAGCATATAAGCTCTTTGAAAAGAAGATGCACCTTTTGGGTAGCACAAGCCAGTCCTTCAAATCAATTATGAGGAGCATTCCACCGCCCACTTGAGAGAAACAATGCCTACGTTGCGTCTACAGACCCCACATATTCGGCCTAATGAGTTATAGGTAGCCCTTGAACATTGATCGATATATTGGGCCACAAGGTCTATGATGCAACCCTATGCTAGACTAGGGGGTGATAACGAACCGAGTTGGGTCGAGTTTAGCGTAACTCGACTCATTTAGATCTCGAGTCGAACTCGATTCGAGTCGGTACCAATCGAGTGAAGCTTTAATCGCAACTGAGCTGAGTTTAATCTGAGTCGACCTTGAGGTATTTGAGATTTTTTACATTGCCTTAACACCTATCAGGTACATTATGTATGAATTTTGAATGTTTAGCCTTTTATCACGCCTTTCGAGTTTATCACGAGTCTTCAGGTCGAATTTTGGGTAACTCAACTCGAATCATAAACATTGCGAGTCAAGCATAAGTTTGACTCGAGCTTGCTCAAGTCGATTGCTCATCGACTTTTGACTGATCCGATCTCGAGTAACTAGCGAGTTGTTTCGTCTCGTTACCATCCCTAAGTTAGACGACTTGTCTAAGATCAATTATCCAGGAGCAGGTTACTCTAATACCATATGTAACACCTTGATCCCTTACATTAGTCACCAAATATACATTTAAGACCAATAATTATCCCATAAATCAACCTAATTCTCTTCGGCGCATTTTGTTCCTACTGAAGCACAAACTGGAAAACTTTCCAAGAGGTTGCCATCTCAATACTACTCCATATTGAGAAGGATCCCCGTTTTGTTCGTGAAATGTTTGCCTTGAGACATGTTCAATTAATTCACGTCGTCTAATATTATAAGTATGTCATCGTCTTCACTATCTGTCAATAGAAATTCCTAGACTTTGAATCCAACCTTAGCGTTTTCTCTCCTCTCGCTTCAACCATGCGATTGAAGTCATGAGATTATTCGAGATTCTCTACAAAATTACACTAAAATTCATTACTATCACTATTTGTGATGCATGTATAATCTACCAAACGAGTCGTAATTTTTACTTTATTGTAATCTTCCTTGCTCTCTCTTCCTCACCCTAATTGCCCTCAATTATGATTACCACACTAACCCTAAAATCCCTCAGACGGCCAGACTTTATGGAGAGTCACAGAGAGAGAAACATGCGGCCTCTTTAAGAGTATAGCATGGAAGATACCACAAAACATAAACATTTTCAAAGAACAATAATTAAATGTTCGTACACTTTTAAATTGCATATTTACAAACCTATGTACACTAAACTCCTTGCCCCCACCCCAACACAACACCCTCCTTTTTTCTCTTGTCATTTTTCTTATGTTAAATGATTATACCTTTCTCTTACTACTATATATATCATGTAATCATCTTCACCACCAATACAATTTAGCCACCCTTCCTCAAACCACACATAATTTATTCTCTCTCTCTTCTCTTTCAGTTTCTTTAGAGGTTACAAAAACTATACAAATGGCGAGGTCAGATCCTCTTACAATTGGAAGAGTAGTTGGGGATGTAATAGACCCATTTAACCCTACTGTAAAAATGTCTGTCACTTATAACAACAAACAAGTTTACAATGGTCATGAACTCTTCCCTTCTTCTGTTACTCTTAAGCCTAGGGTTCAAGTTCATGATGGTGATTTGAAATCTTTTTTCACCTTGGTATATTTCTCTGTCTCTTTTGGCTTATGTGTGTACTTATTTCTTCATCTACCTCTCGTTAAATATGTTATAACTTCATATGATATAAATAAGAGCAATGCTTTATAAAGGAAAAAGTTCTTATATTATCATATCTACAATTTTGTAATCACATATTTTTGAAAATTTCTTCATATTCTTTGTCTCAAAGATTATCATTTTCTACGTATACACATATAAAATTTATATGGTCTCCAGCCAGACAACGATACCTTCTGAATCACTTAGACCACTAATTACTTATGAGCATGTACCATGTTTTAACATTTGAGTAGAGAGTATTCATCATGCACCCGGATGTACAATAAGTCTATGACCATGGTATACTTAAAGACTGTTCTTTTGCACATGCTCATTTGAAGAGGTCCGAAAGAGAAAAAGTTAAACGCATGAACAATGAGTATAAAAATAGTTTTGGGTGTATAATAGAAGTTGTAATCTTTGTGTAATTGCATATATCGTTTAAGGTTTTTTTTGTCTTTGTAACTTCTTCACAAACTATTTTTTTCTTTCTATTTTTTTAACTTTAATGTCTTTTGTTTAACTAATAGTGGTCGTCTGGTCGAACTATCTGATACAAGAATTTACGGCATAACTTAATTATACTACATCTAATTGTCTTTCATGTTTTTCTTCCCCACCCCTCTTTATAGATCATGACAGATCCAGATGTTCCCGGACCCAGTGATCCTTACCTTAGAGAGCACCTCCACTGGTATATATACTCCTAACTTATTTTCTTAATTTCTATACGTAGAAAGTTCTATATATGTTTTTATGACACGATCCATAAATAGAAACTCAATGACTAACTAGAAATGAGTTGCCTATATCTTACAGGATAGTCACAGATATTCCAGGTACAACAGATGCCACTTTTGGTGAGACAACTTCAACATACATATAATTATCTATATCAGTAATTTATAAAATTTCATGGTAAATAACTAAATATAATGTTGCATATTATAGGGAAAGAGATAGTGAGCTATGAAGTGCCAAGGCCAAACATAGGCATACACAGGTTTGCTTTCATCCTCTTCAAGCAGAATCGTAGGGGTGGTGTCGTCCCACCGAGCACTCGAGATCGATTCTTTACCAAGAAGTTTGCTGAACAAAACCAACTGGGACTTCCAGTTGCTGCTGTCTACTTCAATTGCCAAAGAGAGACTGCTGCTCGACGACGCTAATTAACTCAATTCCTAGTTAATTAATTATATAATCTCTTCACTTTAACCTAATGATAATCTTATGTACTATCCAGAAAAGTTTTAAAATAAGTTGTGTATGATATATGTGAGTGACCTACCAAGCTAGAAGAAGAAGAAAAGGGTTTCAAGTATGTAATAATTATTATTAGTGTTGCATCTTAATTAAGTAGTGATATAGTTTAGCTTGTTTTATGCATGTGCATCAGTGCATGATATGATCAATATATACTAGTTGATCAGCTTGGCTTGTATTATATTGTTCCAATAAGAATAATAAGATTATTATACCAATTTATGGTGCTTGTGATATATTCAGGATCATCAATATGCAACAATGGACCAGCTTAATTCAATTATTCTGTTGCTAATAAGCATTTGATTAGAATAATAGTTATTCAAATGGTGCTAGCTTAATTTAAGATTTTCCTTTTTCATATTTATTACTCTCGCTTTAGTTTCTAATAGTTGTTTCATTTGCTTTTGCACAGTGCATTGCACACATTTAACCATCAATATATTTAATTATGAGATTTCATAAACTATATAAAATAATGGTTCAAATTTATATACACATCAAATCGAATCTAACAAGATTCACAACATAATATCATAATTCTTGATGGTGAAAGTTCACAAACTTAGGAAGGAGAACAATTTGTATACAAAAGGGTAGAGGGTGACAAACATATCAACATTAAATCAACTTTTTTTAATAATGCTTTATACTCAACATTAATAATTCCATATTCAAAATTATATTTGATAAGGAAGTGAGGGAGTATAAAGTCTGTACGAATATCTAGCAAGGACAAACTTCAGTTTGATAGAGTTGGTTAATATAAGTAGGACAAACTCCAATTATAACCATATTTTTTTTACTTATATAAACGTAAAATAACAAAAAAAAAAATTACATTATCTATTTTAAATATTAACTTTATATAAATTTTAATAATTGACAAGTAAATATTAACCACCAACACTATGTGTTGAGAAACTTAAGTGTAAATGAAATAGAGTTTATGTATATGGTGATTAATAAAAAAAAGCACAGCCAAGACAGAGGAAGTAAGATGAGGGGGGACAGCAAAAGTGGAAGTGGCAAATTTAGGGCAGCAAGAATGGAAATAGTTTATTGGATAAAAATGCCAAGAAATAGGAGTTATTACCCAATAACTATAGACTTCCAATATCTGTCTCTTAGTAGGGAACTTATTTGACCTTTTCATTTTACTATTTTCGGTTTGGAAAAGAATTCTTTATCTTAAAACTTTTTTGAGTTACTAAAATGTTTACATGCATGATTCTTTTTCAATCTTAATTTCCCCAAAGCTACAGTATTACTAGTTGGACCCTCAACCTGTCTCAGTAATTGGCTACGTTAACGTTAGTCGTTAGATAGACAATACACTAGCTTCCCACTTTACTCCATTTTTTCGCAGCTCACGTTTAGAGTGGTCCAAAACTAAATCCACTTAAAAACGATCGGGACCTATTACGAACCGATAACAAACTCGTATTTAAAATAGTGGGTAGACTTGTGACACGACCTAACCTGATAATAACCGATAGCAGATTTGATTCAATATTATACGGTCAAGCTTAGATTGAAATTGACTGAGCTTGACGTGACCTAGTAATTTACCCAACTTGTAGGGTAAATCAAACCCTCATAACCCGATCTAGAAATGGCCGAAACTTTTTATGATCTGAAACCCGATCGAGTATTGAGCAAAAGAGGTTTAAAGTAAAAACTACTCCATGTGTTCCACATTTGTTGCAATATTTGACCATTACATTTGTTGATTCACAACTTTAATCATGAATAAATATAATTATCAAATAGTATAAAGGAAAATTCATCAAAAACAACCTTTTATAAGAAACTTATTATTAGCAACCATCATTTATAAATTATTAATTCTATGGAACATAGTTTTAGCAGCATGGTAGATTAGGTAAACAAACAATTATATATATATAAATCTGAACACCATAAAGAAGAGTGATTGAGTTATTATATGTAAAAAAAAATCTAAAAAAATGAGTTGTTACATGTACAAAATTCTAAAAATCTTTCCATTTACGTGCAGTATTGCACTCCAAAATTGTGTATCATGGAGTTTAGTAGCACTTAAAAAGAGATAGAGGAAGTATATAAAACTAAATGTAATATATATAAGAGCTTATTAGAAACCATGCTGATAAAGGGTGGCTTCTAACAAAAAATCATAGTAAAAATTATGTTCCACAAAATTTTTAGCAGTTAGAAAGAAATAGAAGAGATATCAGTTAAAAATTATGATAAACATAACGAGAATAATATAGAAGTTAAGCAATTGAAACTAATACAGAATAGAAGAAAAATGATATCTAACTAAAATTTATGCCATTAATTCTTCCGAAAGTGCCGACCATGTCCTTTTCAACTTAGTAGATTATTTTTGAAACTATTAAGATTTGAATTTAACATAGAAAGAAACGTTGTAGTAAAAGAATGCCACACAACACCAATAATAATAAGAACTAGTAATTATTAATCTTCCATTCTTCCTTAGTCTAACTGCAATATTTTATTAGATCCCGTAAATGAGTAATTGCACCTTTCCGTCAACACTGCAAGCACAAAACGACAATTCTAACGCATAAACTTTTGGGCGACTTGTGCATTGCAATGTTGAGAAAGGAATGGCATAAACTAGGTTGTAATGAGAAAAAGGTGAAGTGGGGCGCAATATATTGAAGAAAAATAACATGATTTGATATAAAGTAGTCATGAATTTTTTTTATTTTTTTTTGTATATAGAATTGGCAAAATAGATCCTTAATTCTTATCATAAGTGAAATTAAGCCCTTTAAATAATCATTGTACCGATTAAATATTTCCATGACTCTCGTTTACGTCCTTCCATAGATTTGCCCCTTAATCTCTTACCACAAAAATATGAAATTCATTTAAATTGACAAGACACCGAAGATAGTCATAAGTTTTTCTTGGTGATATGAGGAGTCTTAAAGAGAAAATGATTATATAACGGGGTGTTTCGCAATTGGTTGTTGATTGCTGGCGGGTTGCTTTATCTACTGTTCATTTTGACAGATTATGTTTAATGACTTGTTTGACCGGCTGTATAATTGTTAGCGGTTAAAAAGATGTCAAGTAAAAGTAGTTGTTATTACTGATTGTTTAGTACAACGGAAACAAAACCAAAAGTCAGAAAACAAGTTGATAATAAAAACGGCTTCTGGCTTTTGGTTGAAAACACCGGCTTTTCAACTACTGCAAAAGTCAGTTATCAAATACTTTTTTGACTGTTTAACTACAAACAAAAGTCAAAAGTCAAAAGTAAATAAAAAAGTTATACAGAAGTTATTTGCCAAACACCCCTAATATCTAAAAAACGAGCGAAATATTCTAACCAAATGAATGATCACTCAACAAATGCATTTGGTAGATTAAATAAGTTTGGAGAGTTTCAAATAAAAATCCGTTCTTTTGTTCCAGCTAGATTTTCTATATTCTTATCTACAAAAGGAGGCAAGCATAATTTGTAAGTTCTAAACCTTGGAGGCATTGGGACGTTTCAAAAGGGAAGGAAGTAAATTGACAGAGCTCCACGTATATACCTGATGGGACAGATGAATCAAGTACATATGAAGAAGCTATAGAATTACGACAGAGTACTGACAAAAATGAGGATCAATGTTATAGTGGGAAGTATGAATGTGCTCCTTTTCTACACCATATATATGCTCCAGAACTACTGCTCCTCTCTGGAGCTGCAGCCACAGATGAACCAATAATGTTTCTAAGAATAGTCATACAAAAGCTACTCCTTTTCATGTTTAGAATCAATACAATTGTTTTGTACGGACATTCCTAATTTCAAGTATGTTCTGTTCGTCTTAGACTGGAGAAATAAAATTCGGGTAGTCTTATGGTACGATTAACAAAATGGTGTGACGTGTACACGATGACTATTTAAGGGGATTGTCAACTATTTTAAAGGGTTACCAAGTGTTTTAAGGGCTACCAACTATTTTAGGAGGGTCAGTGACTATTTCATGGGATTATTTACTATTTAGAGGGGTTAATAATGTTTGAGGATTTTAATAACTGTTTTGGGATTACTAACTCTCTGAAGAGGGTTATTGACTTTTTGAATATGGGTTACTTACTATTTGGAGGGGGGTTAATGACTATCAATAGAAGAGGGGGTTACCGACTGTTTTGGGTGGATTTGGGGAATGAAAGAGTAATGTATGAGTTTCTAAATGTCCCGTCATATCATTAGTTAGTAGTGTGGCGAGTTACAAATAAGAACCTGTGAATAAATTTGGGTCTAATAAGCTTAAATAATTTCCAATAAATTAAATTAAGTTATAACACTTTTTAAAAATAAGTTCTAATAAGTTTGAACATATTTAGATAAGAATAAATCTTGAAAAACAAGGTGAAAATATGACACTCTTAAAAAAAATTAAGGTTAATTTTAATAATTCATTATTCCATCCCAGAGAGGACACTATTTTTCCTTGATTTTGGGAGGTGGGGGTTTACTAGAACCATTCATTAACAAGGATGCTTGCATAATGGATGGCCCTTCAAAGTTTCAAGAGCTAAGGGTTCTACCTTATGTGAACATATCAATGTTCAAAAATTGATTAAACATCAAAGGTAACAAACAAAAGGAGGAAGTTTATGACATAGCAAAAAAGGAACCATACACAAGCAGGTACAAGTGCACAATCACAACTTGGAACAAATTTAGTAAGTACAATCTTTGCTTTTTTATTGACTACATTAGAATATGTGCAACTTTAACAACTAATATTTTTATTGAAGTATATATATTACTAAAATTATAAAAATGTCACTTGAAAATATTCTCTGAGACAAATGTAACGACATATTTATGTTTAAGTAACATTATATTATTACTTAATAAGAGTAAAAAAAATTTGAGACAAAATTGCATAAAAATAGTACACAAAACCCTAATATAGGAGATAGAAAGAGACAGTTGAAATTTATATGTATCTCTCCAGCACCAAGAGCCTGCGAATTCTTGCCGGTCCCTCGTTTGCAACAGGAGGAAATAGTGGAAAATTTGGCAATCAACCATTACAAAATCAATAACTCCCGATGACATCTCTTTAACATACTATCACCGTAATTTGACAAGGACAACATCCAAAATGTTATCCAAAAGCAAGCCAATTAGAACCCCCTAAATCCTTAATCATACTGCACTATCCTTATGTAACATACTCCACAAATGGACAAGGACAGTATCCCAACAGCTATAAATGAGTTTATAGATGATTGTTAGACGACAACAATTCTTTTGGTGGTATAGGGAGTCATGAGATTAGTAATATAAGCATAATCGTTATCAACTTATTGGACGTGCGATAGTTTTTTTTGGGTGTATAAGTCACGAAAGTGAAATGAGAATCTATCGCAATACTTCTTGAAATTGGGAGCAATGCTCAAATCAACTGAGCTATTACTTACTCTCGGACGTGCAATAGCGATTTGACAACAACGTTTTTTCGTCTACGAAGTGCTGTGCTATACATTGGCATCAACATTTTTTCATCTAAGAGGTGTTGCACTAGGAACAAAATCGATCTGGAAATGATATACACGACATGGAGTTAGAATGTCATGTCTGAAGTAGTATTACAAGAACGAAGAAAGAAAAGAGAGGACATATCTAATTATGGCCATATCAAACAAGATCTTAAGAGCTCAATTTTCTTCGTTTCTTCTCAAGTATAGCTTGGCGAATAATTAAACTCGACTATACGTGAGATTTAACTTTCATTGAAAAAGGCCTTATAATATCCTTAGTATATACTTATTTATTAATACATTGTTTAGTCAGCTAAATGATTATTCTCAAATTAAAAGAGTATGATTTTAAGATATATTCTTGAGAGGTTTTGTATACCAACATACCATTAAACTTCCGTGGAATGATTATCATTCCATGAAAACATCATTGTATCATTTCTCTATTATTTGCTTTGATTTATTTCGTTATTCTATTATTGTTTAATTATTGCTTGAAGTATACGAATAGTCGTTAGTAATACTTAGAGATTGTTTAGACAAAAAAACAGGTTCGTCGAAAAGTGTGTTATCCACCTCCTAATCTATATATATATATTAAAAAGCGTAAGCACAGATTGCTATCTGCCACGTGTCACTATCCCTTTTGTTTAACAATATTTTATCGTCATTTTCATGGAAAAGTGCAAATTGTCCATGAGAAAGTTCGAACCCGCGACTTCGAGTATGGAAGACAAATGTGCTAACCATTGCGCCACTACATTATTGTTGTTTCTTTTATCAATACTAATAATGATATTATATGTCTTTAATGAAAAACAATGATTAAGATTGCATTTATGAATAAAACCATAATTTATAACTTTTTACTAACATTTTCCTATACCACATTTTAGTTGTATGAAAATATTAAAGTATAATACATATAAATCCCAAAGCATCGCCTAGGCCTAAATACTAGTTTGATTTGTAAGTAGTGGAAGCTAATTGTCGCAAACATTTTCTTCTCAGTGAAGGAATACTTGATTTTTCTCACAATTTCTTAAATCTCTAGCTTTTCTCTTCTCTCATCCATTTCTCCCTTCCATCTCCCCTCTTCATTTTCTTCCTTATCTTTAATACAAGAGACTAAACAAAGGATAACAAATCTAAACAAACAACACACCAACAGTAAAACGTTACAAAAATACATCATAATATGCGCTACTTTCTTATTCCCTTCGTTTCAGATAAATGGTTACACTTTTTATTTTCACGGATATCAATGCAAAATTTTGAGCGTTAATATCTCTAGTTGTATACTTGGAAAAAAAAAGTAGATTTTAATTAAAAAAAATACCAAGATGAATCCAACAATGTCCTACATGACTATATACAAATCACAAATGACGGTCAAAGGGAAATTTATGAATAGTGTACGCAAATGTAACATTTTTTGGAAAATGAAGGTAGTACTTCCTCCGTTTCTTTTTATTGGCTGCACTTTTCTAAATACGGACTCTAAGGCAAAACTTTGGTGTGTAAGTAAAAGTGTGTAAGAAGAAGTGGTAAGAGATAGATAGAGAGAAAAAGTTACTAAAAAGAGAATAAAGTAGAAGCGTAGCCATTAATTTTAAACTTCCTACAATGAAAAGTATCGTCGATAAAAAAACAGAGGAAGTACTTTAATATAAACAAGACAATAGAGAAACAATTGCGGTGGTATTTGGATAAGTTGTTCATCTATGGAAAAAAAGAACAATCCAAATAAATTGCAATAAAATTATAAGGAAGAAATAATTCAAACACGTGGAGATAATGGACCACCAGGCACCCACCCTCTTTATCTGAGAGATTGAGACTGTTCAAGAAATTGACCGATGGGCACTGAGTTTAAACAAAGGGTAACTGACCCCCAGTTTATACCTTATGGATAATAAACACCTTTTCAAGAGGTATTTACCAATGACATAATAGTACACATATTACAGAGAAGAATTTCTGACTACCATCATGTAATAGTATCTTGGCTAAAAAAATCTTGAAAATTATTCGTTGTAATGTTATAAAGTGACTGTTGGTTAAAGAAAAGTGAAACAAAACAAAGGAAGAAAGATGAATTGACAGGTACAAGTAAGAGCATAGACTGACGGATTTTGGCTTTTGAAAAGAAAAACTGGGTCTCTGTTCTCAAATGTTACCCCCCACCACAAATGTATAGATAAAGTCTTGAAAAAGAAGGGTACACGATTACCCGAAGGTTTAATTTGCTTAAAACTTAGAAGCAAAGAAGAAATATAGCCCATTATTTCTGCATTAGTGAAAATTAATTGATGTTACAAATTACTAATCAATGTGAAGAACACGCTTTCGAAGAAAATATCTTGATGAGCTTATTGGACAACAAGATAGAAAGCCAAAACATTATTACATAATGAACTTATAACAAGCTTAAACTAAAGGTCTGATTTGAATATACAGGTCAAGTTTCGGTCAAGTCATCCTGGGTTTCACATCATATTTGGATTTGGTCAAGATGTGTTGAGGTGCACTTTGATTCTTTGAATATGATCGGGTCATATCAAATTCGGTTTCTACGGCCATGCCGGCCGCTTATCCTTTCGAATATCATTCGGGATCATGTCGATTCTAGTATATTGGTATAAGGTGGAGCTGCTAAACACTTTTTCCAAAAGTTTACACGATATTTTATGAGTAAAAAATTCCAATATATACTGTCAACAAAAAAAAGTTCCACAATAAGTTTTCGTCTGATTACTACTAGTTGGCAAAAAAGAAACCACTTAGTTGCTTTGCTTTATACAAACATTTAAATTCACCTCTAATAGGTTTAGATAAATTTTAATAAGTTTAGATGAATTCGTATGGGTTTCAATAAGTTCCAACTTCATAAGTAATAAGTTTCAGCAAGTTTAGTTGAGATAGTTCCTACAATTTCTAATAAATTTTACGTACTCATCCCAGACACAAGTAATATGATGAGCATTTATTTTTGCTCTTTCGCTCCTTTCCTTGTTAATCTATCCCCACCACAAGAAAGACACACATACAAAGCAAACCCTTTCTATTTGACGATCGGAAAAATAACAAGAAAAATTAACTTGTAGTTCCTACAAGTTCTAATTATTTTACGTACTCATCCTAAAACACAAATAATATGATGAGCATCTATTTTTGCTCATTTGCTCCTTTCCCTGTTAATCTGTTCCCGCCACAAAAAGAACGCATATACGAAGCACACCCCTTCCTATTCGACGGTCGGGAAATAACAAGAAAAATTAACTCTTTCTACAGTGAACTTCGCTCACTTAGAATTTCTCAAATGAGCAACAAGCAAAGAAAGCATTGGGTTTAGAAAGTTCATCATATAACCGAATGTAGAATAATTGTTAACTAGATTTAGAAAATTCAATTCAAATAGGTTTAGATAAGTTCAGAACAAAGTGGAAAAATACATAATTTTTTAAGAGTATGTTACTTTCCAACAAACTTTTCTAGAAATATACGCATGACTGATCGGGCCAAACCAGAACAAAGAAAATCAACTTGCAAGAGGTACGTTTCTCGCACTTGACAAGACAAGCTCTGAAGCACAAAAGTAGCAGATCTTCATTCAACCTTTTACCACAGTAGCATCACGTATCAACCAACTGGTTACTAGCCAACCAGGCCTCTACTTTGTCCAACCTTTAACCCCAAGTGGTTTAGCAGCTTTAGTTTTTAATACTCGGATCTTCTTCCCCAGCACATAGTGTAACTCAAGAATAAGTATTTGTCATTAAGAAAGAAACCCCTTTGAACTAAAACAAGTCTCCCAGAAGGTAGAGAAGACTCTATTAAAATAGTGGTATGTTACATGAAATAATAATCCCTTTTCTTTCAGCAAAAAAACCTATATCGACCTAAAATTATATTATTATTTTTTTCCGAAATGGCCTTCAACTATGCTGGAGGAGAGAAAGCAAAGCTTCGGCACATGGCTTTCTCAATTGGGCTTTCTATCTAGAAGCCAAAGATGAGAACGTCGCACTTCAATGGAAGCGCACATTAGATGCCATGAACAAAAAGAGTTGCATCCACCCTCTACAAACACTTATCCACCTTATTACTACTCATTACTAGATCCCCTATTTACCTCTGAAACACACAACACTTCTTAGCAAAATGAAAAGATTCAATTTGCATTCAAAAAGTGTGTGCATTGCTTAGAATGAAATTTGTGTATGGCAAAAAATGTCTAACCGTTTAGTAGTACTACAACTAATCACTAACTAAAATGTTCATAACCAAGGGGAAAGTAAGTTTCTAAAACACATTTCCCCAATACTTCTAAGGTCCCAGAATTTCACTCTGCAAGAAGAGGCTATTAAAGGAATTATTACGCAAATTGTCTATGCTATCTCTTTTTGCAACGGTTTCAGATAACGATTCATATTAGCCTATCCCAACTAATTTTGGGAATAAGGCTTAGTTGTTGTTTTTATAATTCTTTGTTTTAATCATTAAACAACAAATCACTAACTAAATACACTACACATAGAGCTAGACAAAGAGAGATTCACGAAATTTTTACGGTGAATGAAAGATCTAGTGGTGAAAATAGTTTTATAACAAATAAAATAATTTAAAAGCATTGTAAATCACAAGAATTCCATAATATTAGACATGATTATCTAAGAATCGTCCAAAATCATTATCAACATGCTAAGGTTGAAACAAGCATCTAATCAAGTAATCATGGGTTTAGAAGTTTCCGTGAATAACTATCCCAGTCCCGCCAATCTTCCCCTGGCAAGAGTAGGGACACAACGTAGCAAAGCAAGATGCACAACCAAGAAATAAAAAAGAGTTTGCAATGTTCTTTTCTCCCCTAAAGTTAGATAAGACCATTTGGCTTAAGATTCCTGGAATGCTCTTCGATAAAAATAGCACACTAATTGCATCACTGCAAATGCATATATGATTACCTCTCAAGGAATAAAGTACATGAAATTAGTTAATCGCCTCTTTGAGTTAAGCCTACATAATCTTTCGGCAGAAGTGTATATTATACTTCATGATACTTCCTAGCTAGAACGGAATAAAAACATGTCCTCCATGTAACAAGTATAGGCAACTCCTGTCTAGTTCCACTCAGCATAAATAATAGGCTTTTGTCATGAGACCTTAGAATCACATAATGATATGCTATGTTTTCTATAAACAAATTGTTTGATAGTTCAATCATTACCATACTTCCCTTAATACGCCCAAGAGTTGTTGCTATGACTTTAGCAGTTAAACTTTAAGCTATTTTTCTATCAGACTTCATTTCGTAGTTATTGGTAAGATTCATTGCACATTCAACAGACTTTAAGCTGATTTTCAGGTCAAAGCTAGCTAGGAAAGTGGCAGGACCACAAATAAATATGGCCACTAAATCAATGTATATGGCACTAGGGAAACCGCACCTAAGACTTCTAAATTCGATGACCAACTGAACTAAAACTTCATGGTTTCAAAAAGTTCACAATTCTTCCTCAAAACCTATCATTTCTGAACTGCCCCACAGTCAGCATAACACTTTCCTTCAGTTCCAATAAATTGTAGGCTTCACTCCCCCTTCAGAAAAAAAATAAGTTCCAAAATCCCAACAACTGAAGTTCAAACTTCAAATAAGTTTCAATAAGTTTAGTTTAGTACAAATAATTCAGCAAATTTCAGGTAGAAATAATGTTACGTAACCTTATGTAACAATCATGCAATTCAAGTCTCGATACTTAATGACAACTTATATAGTGCAAACTAAGACTATACAACAAGCACTACAGAACTTACTCCAATCACTTCGTTCAGAATTCCTAGTTACATATGCAACTATAAGCTACTTGGAGAACACCCCCAAGGTCCACGGGCTTGCCCGCTAAGTTAGGTAGGCTAAGTACTTCTCGTTACCAACCTAAAAAAAGAATTGTGCTTAAAGAAAACGGTAAGAATTCCTATTATAAAATTGGTCTAGTATTATATTTCTAAACATGCCACTACGCAAATAAAGGTAGTGGAAGAGGACAAAATTGACCAACTATTGTATAAATGATCATTTAAACATATACATCTTTGAAAAGCCTATTATCAATATAGTTTATCTCAACACAAAACTTTTATTCTCGCATTTCACTATCACTTTCAGTTCAATTCAGTTGTTTTTAGCCGAAAAGAACATGCCCGAAATATATAAATACTCTAAGAGTCTAAACAAAAAGTTGCCTAAGGATCTGTATGCAGCATTTCTTTCATAGGTTTATGATTCCATAGTTATCAAACAGGGGAGCAAAAATTACATGGAGACTTTCTTAGAGCATAGTGGTTCTCCCTATAAGAATCCCTCCTACAAGTTAAAGAGCCAACCTAATGATGGGAATGATTGAATAAAGTAGAGACTGAAGATACAAATTTTAGGAGAAAAAGGCAGCAAAGTAAGATTCCTAAGATATAAATAGACGATCTTGGTAGTTCATTTAGTGTCCACTCCTTTTCTACATGCCCAAGATATCATAGAAAATTTAGAATAATCTACTCATATCTACTATTAACTTTAAACCCAAAAAAAAATGGGATAACCGCCACGAAATGCAATTCCTTCACATAGCAAATTCTGAAATATATAGTAAACTCAAAATTGTTTGCGTTAATCAAACTCTTTATTTTACCAAAAACCTAAAACGCAAGTATGGACACTTCAACACATCAATACTTAATAGGACACATGGACATGCACCCTCGTTTGACATGAGTGATCACGTTCAAGAAATATAGTATGTTGTTGATGAGTCACTTAGCACATAATCTTACTATAGTAGTATCTCTACAAGCCTCTGACAGTGATGAAGATAGGCTACATTAGACCTAATCTTCTATGATATCTAAACTATATAAGTAAACATAAATTACGTTTGTCCTTCTTTTAAACTATAGGTTTAGAATTCTTGCACTCAATCAACCTAATGCTCGCTATTATCTGTTAATAGCTTTAGCCACATAGTAGGCCATGGCATCTTAAGTTTAATACTATTTGCCTGAAAGGCTTGTCTTCTCAAAGCTTAAGAGGCCAAGTCCTCTTCTGTATTCACTTTTAGGATTTCTAAACTAGCTCATTGCTGAAAAAAAAGACAAAATTTCCTCTCCAGATACAAGAATCCTAACCTTTGTTTTCAGTAATAAGAAATAGTAAAATCAAAGAAAAAGACAAATACGCAGGTATAGGGCTATAGACACTAGACAGTTTCCTCACAACTCCGTCTTCCTCACTGCCAATTAGCAAGTTAGAGAACTCCAGTCGAAGTGGAAGATTAAAGAGTCTAGTTCAGAAGCTCACACTAAGGTTCTGCTAAATATGCTTTAGGAACCTTGACTAATTGGTCCAATTGAGGGCAAGAGTTTATCTAAAATAATCGAAGGATACTTGTATAAGAAGCAATAATTATGTACATTTCTTGAAAGAATTAAGAATATATACATTTCAATTATCTAAGAGAAATCCTTGTATACATTTTTTATTTTTTTTAATCATGGGATGAAATGGAACTTAGCAATCAATAAATTCTGTCAAGCAAGCTTCAAGATTTCTTCACAATGTCGCCAGACTCATCCTTTCGGAGCCAGAAGTTAACTAGAAGTGAATCGATTATGATCTACATCCATGGTACAAAAATGACTTCAAATTTTACTCCCTCTTTAAAAGAATTCAGCTCATAATAAGAAGCAACCATAACTAAAGAAAATAAGAGATCAATTTGGGCAAAGTACCTGGTTCACGTCAGCTGCTACACAAGGCAGAAGCAGCAAACCTGATTCCCCTAAAACACCTCCAAGCTGCTCCACCACAGCCGTAGCAATAAGCAAGGATCTCTACAAGAAAAGGTAAATAAGACTTGTGAATAATTCTACTTAATAATAAAATACAAATCATTTAAGACATGGGCATAAAGCTAAACAACACGAATTATGGGAATTATCTCTCCACTAGTTTTCCAGATTTGCAATAATCAATGAATGTAATGAAGATATAATAACTTTATGAGGAGCGAAGAGTTAGACACATGTTTAATAAAAACGCTCCTATATGGCTATATCCTTCCACACCAAAGAAATGGAAAGCAATAAAACAGATAGCAGCAAAAAAATCAACTAACCTGACTGCAAACCAACGTCAAGGCCCTTCTATTTTCTTGCTTCTCAAATACTGATTTCCAAGGCGATGATCCAAACGATAAACTTCTCACCAAGGTGGCATTAAAAACTAAAAAGCTCAGATGCACAAGCCTACAGAAGAAAATAAAAGGATTACCCTCGCATTCAGCACTTCATCCTCGGTACTGTACAAATACAAATTATCCACAATTTCACCAAGCTCAAATATATTATTATCCATGGTTTGAAATAAAAAGATATGCCGCGAAAATTACACGTTCCAGTTTGGCAAAACGATAAAAGGATCTACGACATGTCCTCTCCCCTCATTAGTTTGTCTCCTGTTGAAATAAACTGAAATCTCTTCAATAAAATACATAATGGATCGTCTCATGACAAATTACGGGATAGCTGGTGGTAGGCTGGCATCGGTGACAAACAGTATGATCGCTGTAATAACTTCAAATAAGTAGATTTGTGAAACAGGACTTGATGCCAACTACTTGAATTTTGAGCTGTCTGCTTCTTAGTTTTTTTCTCATTTAAGAATAGTTATCGACAGTTCCTCAGCTTGTAGAAAGGATGAAAAGTTTTTTTCTGAGATGATGCATGGTAACCTACGTAAAGATCTTGGCAAGTAACCAAAAGATTTTTGTTTAGAGGAAAGGAGAAAGGACACAGTTACTACTTGTTCACAAAAATGGGCTTAGATGAGAAAAATGTTAACTTTGCCAGAAGAGTAGCAAAATGTCTCCGAAGCAGAAACCTAGTGCCTGCTAAGGCCGAGAAAAGGCAAAGCAAAGACGCAAAGCAGACAGCATATGGTTTTACTTCCTGCGTTTCTTAATAGATGCATTATATTTTTTTACACTATTCATACATCAACTTTGACCATATTTAATTACTATTAAGTAAGGATAAATAACATGATTTTCATTGCCAATGTGTTAATCTCAATGTTTATTTTATGATTAAGTTTTTTATTCCTCCGTTTCGCAATACCCGCACAATTGAATTTGGTCCGACCTGCCGGAAAGTCAATAGTCATTAATTGAAGCTGCTACACCAGAAACGATCCACCATGACAAAAAGTCTCTTAAGCCATGGTAAGAGAAACTCACCCCCAAATTCTGCTGGCACAAAGTCGAGTCCGACAGCAACGCATATCCCGTGTCTCTCTACAAGGTCTTGACTAGCCCACCGGTTATTGCAGCAACCTCTTTTTCTAGGATGCTGGCGTTCTCCATAACCATTGTTAAGGAACACTCGTGTCACGTTCAAGTGACGTACCATGCTAGCTCGTTTCAACCGAGGCCCACGCATGTCCTTTGTCTCTTGGCTCTCTGCAAGGTCTTAGCTAACCCACCGTTTAGTGCAGCAACCTCTTTTTCTAGGATGTTCTCCATAACCATCATTAAGGAACGCTCGTTGCTTGAAATCATATCTCGTTTCTTGAACTTAGTCAAGAGATGCCAACAATTCTACACAAATTGTTGCATCTTTGATATCAAGCAAGTGTTACATCATGGCACCGAAAGATTATTGAGCCAAGCTCCTAACAACTTCGTGGCATGTGTACGATTGCAAAAATACTCTTTGCCTTCACGCAAGTTACCTTCCTCATTCATAGGACATCCAACTCATCATTGAGGATCTTTGTCATAAGTAGGAAGTTAGACTAGAGTGTATGGTGTTGTATAACAACCATCTTAGTCCCACGTCTACACCGGTTTAGGTTTCTACGGGGTAGTGCCTAGTCCATCTGAGTCTTGTCCAAGACCAAGCATGTACTTGGATGGAAACAGCCTTCCACTATGCACCAACCCACTTGATGGTCATCGTACATTCAGTCCATGGCCATGACTCAATGCCATAGCATTATCGTATTCAAACTTAACCCCCACAAACCATTTCTTCAACCAACATAGTGTCTTTCACCTACGTCATTCGGACAACATCCGAGTAGGGATCCTGGCGACAGATTCGCAATACATAGCGGTCCACTAAGGATCCGGCCAACGGACATAAGAACGTACACTTGTGCTCATGCTCTTATAAAGCATTAATTGGTTTGCTTTCGTTGATCCGAGAATGGATCATGACTGTGGCCTAGTGCACAAGGCTAAACGTTTGCTTATGCACCACTATCGCCCTAACTTTCCGCCTACCGCCCAAGGTATTCCACAACTCGGCGTAACCCGCAACCTAGTTGTTGCCGAGGAGGAAGACTTACTCTTCCTTCCCTCGAAATCCGTGGAATAAAATAGGGACGATAAAGGTTAATAGACTTGGCATCCTTCTTCGTTAAATTCGCCAAGTCAAGTTTATGATCTTACAAAGGGGCCTCCCAACAAGGTTGGACAAACGACAGCCTACCGATGTATCGTAGTGCTAAACTCAGAACAAATCAAAGTCACCAAGCACTATTGTCGAAACAAAATACCAATCGACAATCATAACTTAGAACAAGGAAAAAACAACAAAGCCCAACATTTTTCATTCAATCTATTTATTTAAGTACATAATCGGCCCAGCCTTAGATGCATAAATTAAAATGAAAAACAAATTACAAACCAACAACAACTAATGTAGATACAAGACTCACCTCAAATGGTGTTCAATTCGAAGACATCACATAATGGGGTTAGGGATTTGTGAGTACGTTCATCGAGCACACATCCATCCAAGAAGACCGAGGACTCCGACTTAGCACCATCATCAGCATCATCATCGTCTAAAATGATAATTAACTCATTTTCCTTTGCGGGACCCTGATTGCTCCTTGCCCACCTCGCTCCCGTCTTACGGTAGGGATGCTGAATTTCGGAGAACCCTCCGGCGGTCCAGCCAGCCAGCGCAAGCATTCCTTGCCTTCTGCGATTCCCCATTCCGGATTTCAGCCCAAATTCGATCGTAATCTGTGAGTGGGGGAGAGGCTTTGATTCTTTGGGCCATAACATCAATCTTGGAACATAGTTCATCCACTTTCGATTTTCTCACATGCCATGAAACACTAACCTTTGCTGGAGCATCAAATGGTTGGCAACCACTTCGGTAGCACACCTTTGACCAAGAGCGTCGAAGTGAAAGGAGACCCACTCCCTTTCAAGTACATCCTTCACACGACTGAAGGAGAGAAGGTGGTAAGTTGAGCCTAGGATGATGATGCCATCCAAGCTCCCGAGGTAATTCATCACCTCAGCATATAGTGGGTCGTCTTCCATTAAGCCATCGTCTAATGGGGACAAACGTCCAAGAAAGAAGGGGCCTTACTAGATGATCCTTTTAGCATTTCGAGCGGTTGAACCGTGGGGAAACATGATCCGGAAGTCAGCCATTGTTGGGATGCTTTTAAGAATCGAAGGATGATTCTTCCTTTCAAGAATTTTGTCTCGTAGACTTGTTGCGGACTCGACTTTTTGCCAACATAATTCGGGGCGAGTTTCTCTTAGGCTTAAAGGACTTCTTGTCATGGTGAATCGTTTCTGGTGTAGCAGCGTCAATCAACGATTATTGACTATCCGGTAGGTCAGACCAAATTATCACGGTTTTTTTTGAGTGGAAAGATGGAGAGGCTCTCGTAATGGCGTCTAGACTAAATCTAAACCAGTCCAAGAACGCTCACACACAAGCAGAGGCGGATCCAAGATTTTCCAGATGGTGGTTCACCACCAATTGTCGGTTATATATCGAAATCGATTATTTTTTATTATAAGTATTGTGTAAACAAATTTCATTCCAAAAGTAAAATAATAATGATAATTGATATTACAAGATCATTGATCATAGTACTTTAAGGCATATTGAACCTCTTTTCCATATATGTTTATAAGCATGAAATAAAATAGCCATGAACAGGAGTAATGTAGAACAACACTGGCGACGACCCAACTCCTCGGACCGATAGGAGTAATTTAGAGCAAAATCTATCACCTAATTTCGAGCAAAATCTATAATGTTATCAGTACTTATTCGAACTTACTAGTACTTATTCGAACTTACTAGTACTTGTTCAAATTTTATTTGTTCGAGTCAAACCTTTTTAGTACTTATCCAAATTCATGGGAATTTCTTGATACTCATTTAAACTTCCGTTAACTTATTTTTTTTATAACTACTTTTTTTTTTTGAAGAGAACAAATTCTATATTGAGAATCTAGGATAGAAGCTCTGCTCTCTAAGACTTGTAGTCCCTGTAAAAATATAGATATTTAAAAAACATACAATACAATTCCGATATATAAAACGACACAAGCTCGACAACACATGTTTTAGAAAAGGCCAATAATCATATATAACTAAAAAAAATACATGTTTAATATTAATTATTAGTATTCATAAAAATTAATCATCCTACTTAAATATTTTTGTATGAGAATCTAGATAATTATACTAAAAGACTAATGAAGTAACACCTCAATGACCCAAAAGTTATTTAGCCTAACTAATGGTTTTAATGGTATGGAAAACAAGACAGTCCTCACTTGGTCTCTAGAAAAGTAAAAATGTTGAGTTATTTCAGAGTCTTCTTTCCCCCTTTTACTTGAGATTCAAAGAAAGTAGAGAAAGTTAAAAGAGGGTAAAAAAACACTCATTTTCATAACCCAAAAATACCCATAAGCCAAACCCTATCGACTTCCTCTTGCTTTGTTTTTGGAGCTTGTCGCCGCAAACCCACCACCGCTTGTATTCCTCTTCCAAACCCCTCTCTCTTTATCCTTCAATTTTCATTCTCTGTTTACGTGGTTGTTGCCACCCTGGCTTCGTTCCACCATTGTTGCGCAACGTCTAACGTGCCGAAGAAGCTGAGTCGGTGTCGACAACCGGTGAAGGTGAGCCAGTGTTCTTCCGGTAATTTTCTTCGGCCGCCGGCCGGGGTAGCCCGTTAGCGGCAGCAGGAGACAAAAAATAAATTTTTAAGCAGAGGATTAATTTTTTTCTTTGAATTTTTTTTTAAAATTTAGGGTGTTATGAACCAGCTCCGCCCCTGCACACAAGAACAAGAACGCAATAGCAAACAAGGACACAAGTAGACTTTTATTAATAGTCGAATTCAATTACAATGACTAATTGCTGTTTTGACTTCTCCCCCAAGCTTAGTTTAAAAAAGTGCGCCTGGGCGGCAGGCGAGGCGAGGCGAGGCGAGGCGCCGGTGGTGGCGCTTTTCAAACCTCAGGCGAGGCGTTTGCATCTAGGCGCATGTAGGCGCGCTTTTTGGTGTGCTTTTGGAGAGGCGCAAACGCAACGCCTTTGCCGCTTCTTGTAGAAACAGAGAGAAAATGGAATATCTAAGTTTAGGAGTTAAAAAATCACAAAATTAAGACTTACCCAGGCCTTTTGAGTCAAATTCGACCACAATCTCTCATTTAATTTCATATAATTGTTGTAATATGAACCCTAAATTAAAAAGCCCCAAATTGTGAAAACCCTAATTTGAGAATCATTCGAAAATGACAAACGCCACCCACATAAGCTGTGACAAAATCCGCCGGCCAAAGTGAAACGATGATCTCCGCCGTCATCGACGACCTCCTGAGGTGGCGGTTGCTGATTTGTTTTAGATGAGTCGCCTGCTCTTCACTTCTTTCCCTTTCCATGTGTCGTTGCTTGTTTAATGTTTACTGTATGGCTTTATTCTCTTCTAAATATGGCTGACATGATAACATGTGAGATTACTTTACCTACTTTGACTTTCCTTTGCTCTCTTCATTTGACCAGTTTTACTTCTTTTTGTTGCTTTGTCTTTTTTAAAATTCTTTATTCATTTGTTATATTTTTTTTTACCTCTACAGGACTTTAATTTTTAAATATATTAGAAAGAATATAGTAAAATAATATAATTTATACCACAAGACCAGAAAAATTAAAATAAATTTTAAAAAATAAAAAGCAAATAAAGATGCGCCTCACCTACAAGAAGCGCGCGCCTTCGCCTCGGTGCGCCTCGCGTCTTTTAAAACTAAGCCCCCAACAATGCCTACACTAAGGGCTATTTATGATGTAGAGCATGCTAGCCACAACCCGACCATGTAGGTAACTACCCACTACCCATGTAACTGCCCAATACATAGATAACTTCCCACTATGTGGAGTAACTACCCACTACATAGATAACTTCCTACTATGTGAAGTCACTACCCACTACTAGCATCCAGGCCTTGAAGTGCTGCTGCCATCACTTAGCCAACCGTCCCACCATGGGAAGTGGGGGAACGTGGGTGGGTAACTAACCGCCCACCACCTTGGACATAACTGCCCATCATCCTTGACTGGAGGTTACTAGCATCATGGCATAACTGTTACCTTATGTCCACGAATCAAGGGGGAGTGGGGTGCGTAGATGGTTATGTAACCGCCCTCTATGTTGGGCAAAACTGCCCATTACATAGGCACAACCGCCCACTAACCCACCTCCTATTTTCAAGTACCATAACCGCTTAGTCTTATGCATAACCGCTGCCCATGATCCCATGCGTTGCACATGGCACAGCCAGCCCTCTTGATGCACGCCCACGCACCCACATGTGATAGCTTCCCTTGGGTAGCTAGCACCAATGGTTAGCATGGTATGAACTCATGCTATCCAACATGACCAACCCTTGGTCAAGGTCGTTGGGACAACATTGGTATGTAAGGCAAGCTTATCACTACCGCACGTTGCAACGCATCGATAGGCTACCCTTATGTGCATGTGCTTACCTGCACGACTAACTTCAACGCTAGCAAGGGCGTGTATGTTGATCGAGTGCATTGCCTCAAGCCACACACAAAGCATACTTATGCCTCCACGCCATAGCCAATTAGAGCATCCATCCTATGCCAAGCTCTAATCTTTACCAGCGTAGGTGCACCATTGCACGCGTTGCTAGTACTCGACAAACTGGGACCCAACGTAATACTCATCCTCCATGTATACGCACCTTCACTCGATAAAGCATGGGCGTAATGATCTTAGTACATCCTAAGCATGCATTAAGCCACCGTCGCAACTACACCATGGAGTCATGATGAGTCAACCATAGGGTCGCTCGAGTTATCAATAAGTCCGACAAGGTACTTGGCCTTGTCCAACAACAAGCAAGTAACCGGAGCATCAACTCTTCAAGTTAATAGACTTAGCGCACCCCGTATGCTAGCTCGACACCCTTGTCGGGGTCGACTAAAGTGACGGTCACAGACCTCCCCCACCAAAAGGAAGTTGACATCCTCGTCAAGCCCATCACTAGTACTTTCCAGCGAATAGGATCTGCGAGTTCCAACGTGATTTGGGACTAAGGAAATTATTACCCGAATTTCCCTTTAACTTCTCACCCAATCTCGAGTATGCTCTATACTCTTTAGTCTCAATACTTTACGCTATTATCCTTTCGTCAGAAAGGGCTTGGCCAAACTTCCCATAATTTCCCAATTTACGTGCGTAAGTAATGAGTAATATTTCATTCTTGTTGATTGTCAATCTTTCCATCATAGCCGGCATAGGAATCTATGACTTACCTCTCTCTCTTCTAGAGGTAATTCTCAACAAGACCTTTCCATCATCATGGAAGGAAGACTTCTCAATCTATGTCTCAAGGTTTATCTTTCAAATGTTCCTTATCGAGCGTAATAGTGGCCAATGTGTTAATTTGGTCTGACCTGCCGGAAAGCTAATAATCGTTGATTAACACTGCTACACCAGAAACGATCACCACCATGACAAGAAGTCCCTTAAGCCATGGTAAGAGGAACTCACCCCCTAAATCTGCTGGCACAAAGTCAAGTCTTAGATCAAGTCTACGAGACAGAGTTCTTGAAAGGAAGAAACGTCCTTCAATTATATAAAGATGACTTGGGATCATTCATGGTTCAGGCGGTCGAAATGCTAAAAGGATCACCTAGTCAGGCCCCACCTTCCTTGGACGTTTGTCCTCCATTAGACGATGGCTTAATGGAAGGTGACCCATTATATGCCGAGGTGATGAACTACCTCGAGAGCTTGGCTGGCATAATCCTAGACGCAACTTACCCCATCTCTCCTTCAATCGTGTGAGGGAAGTGCTGGAAAGGGAGTGGATCTCCTTTCAATTCAACGCTCCGGGTCTAAGGCGTGCTACCGAAGTGCGTTGCCACCCATCTGATGCTCCAGCAAAGGCTAGTGTTCCAGGCAAGTGAAAAAATCGAAAGTTGATGAGTTGTGTTCCAAGATTGATGTTATGCCCCAAAGAATCAAAGCCTCTCCTCCGATCACAGGTTTCGATCGAATTTGGGCTGAAATTCAGTATAGGGAATCGCAGAAGGCAAGGAATGCTTGCGGTGGCTGGCTGGAGAGTACTTCGAAGTTTAGTGTCCATACAGTAGGACGGGGGCAGGCTAGGCAAGGAGCAATCAGGTCCCCGCAAGGGAAAATGAGGTAATTATCATTTCAGACGATGATGATGGTGCTTAGTCGGAATCCTCGGTTTGCTGGAATGGATGTGTGCTCGATGAAGGTACTCAAAAATCCCCGACCCTAACATTTATTTCCTCGAATTGAACTTTAGGCCATTTGCTCCATAGGTAGGTTGCAAGGTGAGTCTTGTGTCTATGTTAGTTGTTGTTTGTAGTTTGTTTTTTATTTTTATTTATGCATCTAAGGCTGTTGGACCGATTATGTGCTGAAATTAATAGAGTGAATGAAAAATGTTGGTCTTTATTGTTTCTTATATCGGTCTTGATTGATATTTTTGTTTCGACAATAGTGCTTGGTGACTCCGATTTGTTGTCTTGTTTGCACATTATCCAATGTAATATTTTGAACCTTAATATCTTTAATTATTGATAAAATAAAAATTATAAAAAGTTGATATTATGATAGTATGCATTAAAATGCATTAAGATTAATCAAATAAGTCCCCACTTGTGTCACGGTCCGAGAGTTTTGACCTCGGAACATGCAGCACGCCCTTACCACCTTTTGTGGGCAAGTGCGCTAGCCTTATGCGGAAAAGGGACTCTTGAGACTCGTAGGACACGAACAGTCGGTATCTGAACGGGCACTCTTGCCTATTGGCGAGAAGAGGGTCGATCGAGGCGCTCGTGTGCACAAGGCGGGCACGAGCGGGTCCAACGACGTGATGTACCTGTTTTGAGTTTGGGTGGGCACTTTATAATAACTGGCGGCACAAGCTCTAAGTTGGCCAACAACAACAACACAATATTATAAAGCAAACAACAGCGGATAAGAAGTCTCAAGTTTCATTCATTCATACTTACCCCCTAAAGAGGCTTAAGTGTGAGATAATACGAATTTCCAGTAAACATTGGTTTTACAGTAACTGAATAATGAAACTTAAAACCTATACATGAGTACTAAAACATGAACTAAAACCTATACGAATTTCCAGTAAACATTGGTTCTACATTAATTGATACACTTCCTGAATTCGTCCTTCCCACGTTAATTGATACACTTCTATAAAGACATGTGAATGCAATAAAACATTATTTTTTAAATATTAATGGGACCCACATATAATTAATTTAACAACTCCACCACCCCCAACCCCACCAACATGCACTTTATGTACTAAAACAAATATCAATAATCAACTACTCTCAGTAAAATAAGTTAGTCAAATAACACTCCTAAAACTTTGTGCCAGTCAAACTGTATCATTTAATATGGGACGGAGGGAGTATTTACCTTTTGTTTTCATAGTGTAAGCAGTAGGTTTCTCACTCTTTATGTTTTATACACAAGCTATGTTACTCCGGCACCTTCATTTATCTCAAAAATTGGGTGTCGAGTCGTGTCGCGACATTTCACTTGAATACTTCATTTTAAACTACAAACTTGACTTATTTCTACAAAATAGTCGAGTCGGACACTTGGACACCCGTTCTGAGTAGCATAAGTCTCCAGCTATCCCTTTCATTTGTTACAGGCTTTTTACTTACTCCCTTAATGAAAATTTAATTCTTCAAAAGCAATTTTTTAGTAAGAATAAACAACATAACCTAATTTGTTCCCACAAAACCGTATCCCGTTCTATTCCGGCGAAACCTCAACCGTTTCCATTCCCGCGACCGGAACCATATTTTCGAACCATGCCTTGAAATCCCTTCAGCCGCTCAACCAAAGAAGAAAAAGAAGGAAAGTCGATATATCTTTGAGTGAAGATTTCATATGAATTGATATTCTTTTATCCGATTTGTTTACTATTTTTTCTAATTTTCTAATCTTTTATATGACAGCTAGTAAGGGATTTCATTAGGAATCCTTGAACTATAAAAGGAACCATTAGGTTATCAATTATTTTGTATCTTTTGTGCCAAATACTCCTATTTTGTAATCCGCAAGGATTTTTATTGAAGATCAAAGAAAGCTCTAGAATGTAGAATCCCCCACCACTAGACTAGGTCACATTGACCAAACCACGTTAAATCCTTGTGTTATTGCTTATTATTATTGTCTCTTTTCGCATTCATATTATATTGTCGATATTTTGTTTCGTACTAATCAAACACATTCACCCCTAATTCACAACATAGGGGTTTATGACTTAAACATAGGTAGCCGGCACAAAAGGTGTTTATAGTTATGTATTAATAAGTATTTTTCTACTGTAGTCTGGTGTCTCTACTCTCTACCCATGGTAATGGAACTTCATACCTAGACATGTGTTTTTCTACACAAAGTTCCACTACAACTCAATGCCCCCTCCAAAGTTTAAAGGACGGAAACGACAATTTATGAAGAAAAGGAGATATTCGTAAGGATGGACAAATATTACGGACATTGATATGAGACTTCTATTCACAACTCTACCTATATATTCTTTACGATTACCACCATTTATTACAGCACGCCAAACGAGCTTTCAAAGGAATGCTCAAGTGATAAACTAAACGGAGAGCTCATTTAATCTTGGAGGAAAGACGAGGTCACGAGAGACACCACTTCCACCTATCAGGAATCAGGATCTTTACTTGTCTCTGTACAAGCACAGTACCAATATACTGGTCTATGTGTTTCTAAGGAATTTGTATACAGTAACTTTGATCTTTGAACTCTCTCAAATCTGAAGGTTGATACTGAGAGTAGCGTATGCAACATAACTCCATACTTGAACTAGGGTTACATAAACGAATGCACCCCCCATCGATTTCCGATTCAGGTCGATGACCTGAATCGAAGTTTGATTTCGAACTTAACTGAAGAATAGTCGACCTCTTCTTTTGGAAGGGGGAAAGGGCATATGTGAAGAAGAAAGTAACATATAAACAAAAAAAACATTGAAGTTCATGAAAACATTTATAATGCTTACCAAACTGTTGAGGGGAAGAAGATGGCGATTTCTGAAACTTCGTCCAATTTTGTTTAGCTTCAGCCATGGATCACATGAGAAAAGGAGAAAGGGAGAAAGGAGAAAAGAAGAGCCGGAAGAGACGTTTGTGCTTCTCTGTTATGTAAGAGTGTTTTGGGCTTGGGGCTTGTGTGGGTTCGGTTTTAAAAATGAAAGTTTGCAAGTAGTCCTAGGGTTTGTCGGCTTGTATAAACTTACGGGGAAGGCAAACTAAATTAAGTAATAAATTGAAATCTCTTCTCCTTCATTCCATCTTTTTGTATTTGGAATTTTGGTGAGACTTTTATTTATTTAAAATATATTTTAGATGATCAATATTATGAAATTAAATTTTCGTTTTCGATTTCTATGTTATACAAATCCATGATCGTCCGGGTCCATGCCCAAGGTACGATTTTCGATTTCGACCTTTGCCTTCGACCTCTACAATTTTCGATTTAGGTGACCCTGACTTGAACCACCTTGATATATGTTGACTTTAAAACTCAGGCAAAAATACCAACAGACATGCAAGTGGAGAAAAGCCAGAATATAAAGATAGTGGAAGTGATGAACTTACTTCTACTGCCAAACATATTTTGCAAATCATGAAACATAAAAACAAGTTCACCATGAAACTGAATACTCACATTCCAATCACAATAGCGCATATAAAGACTTCAGGCTTAACCATAAGCAGTAGTTGTTGTGACTTGCCCACTTGCATCCATGGAAACTGAATCAAGGTAAACAGAAAACTTAACATAAGAAGCTCAAATGTTACACAACTGACAACAGAGTTCCATATCAAAAGACAATATCGAGGCCATCAAAAAGAGCACAAGCAATGTGCTCATTAGAGTTAGGAAAGACACCATACTTCAAAAAAATGAAAGTTTCAACATCAAAACCAAAATTTCTCTAAGAAAAAAGCCTGTAGAAGAAAAGGACAGTCCCGTAAACGACAAAAGATCCCCTGTTTAAGTAGATGATTCTCCGGGCATAAGTTTCAAAAGCCGATTAGAATCATTTTCTGTTCCTAGAAAAAATCACATGCAATTCATAACAGTTTAATCTACTATCCACCACAGACAGAAAATATATGTATGTACGTATGTATATATGTAGAGTCGAGATCCAATGAGAAGGGGTGAGAAGGATTGATGTGCATATTTTTTGAACTGGACACGTATATTCACTTTTCAAGCTGTAAGTATATGCTTTTGAAAGATCAAATGCACAATAAGTTCACAAAAAATGCACATGATAAAAAAAGTTGGACATCTAGTTCAAAAATGTGCACATTTAATTCCAAAAATGCACAAAATTCCTTCTCACCCTTCTCATTTGATCCTAATTCTATATATGTATGTGTATACATATCTAGGCCTTACCAACCCAAGAAGAATGGAAGTGGTGATCGAGAAAAACCCCTCGTTTTGTTCAACATACTTTGACATACCTGTTAATACAACAACATGAAGAAGAGAACGTAAGCAACCATCCACCTGAATTATTTAAACACCTTTGATCTGTCTCTTTCTACAATTACATTTTACTATCAAGGGGAGGCATATAAATATATAATTACAGTTTCTAAATTTCTACATAAATGCGATCGTGGAGTACAAATAAAAGAGTACTTCCATACTTGCATGAACGTTTTCAAAAACAAATCGGTATCTCACGGTTTCACCATCAATCTCTTTCCCCGGAACAGGAAACATAAAGGATAACTATCTTTCTGAACTTAACCCAAATGACGATGAGCATAACCAGTCTTAAGGTCAAAGAAACAATTACCAGGAATTGAATTCCGCAATACCTGAAAAAGAAAAGATTGGACTTCAGATGCAGAAAGCACCAAAATACCTACAAACCTTCAAGAAAGCAACATTTGACTCCTTAAGCATGGAGGCTTCTTAAGGATGAAAGGGGACATGAAAGTAAGTAAGCTAATCTAATAGAAGTATAAAGGGCATTAACAGGAAGGTTACTGTATCAAGCAAGCAGATTGTACACGAAAAAGTATTAGCGAAGCTCTGGAGCAAGCAAAAGAGGAATTGAAGGAGTGGCTAACGACCACAATTTAGATAATGGAAGTCTTTAATATCACTTGTTAATACCACCACTGACAAGTTTGCAGGTTAAACAATTCAACCAAAAAACATAAGCTGAAACAGAAACAACCTTTCCCAGAATTAGAGGGACTATAAGGGTAAGAAGAAGACTTTGGAACAGCTGCCACGTCGGGATTGTTACACCAAATCCATCAGCAATGAATTTTGTGATCCACAGAGGCACCTACAATTCAAAAAATGATCTTAAAGAGACTATAATTATAGTGTACAAACAAAAAAGACCCTTTAAGCTGTATAAGCTTCTTATCATCATGAATCAAAACTACTGGTTCCAGATCCAGGGTGAACTAAAAAAACCATAAAAGCAAGGTAGCGTACATTTGACACCTCCTTAACTCTCTATGGGCGGAAGATTCCTTAGAGGCATTCGAATAACATTGATATTGTCGTAGCTAATATAAGATGATAGGTATGTCATGAGCTAGGATGAGAACATATCAATCCTTCAAGCTCGGCGAAGCCAGGGAACAATGGCTCCTTCTAAATGAATAAGAAAAAGACACTGTTCGGTAGCATTTGGTCAAATTACTATTGAAGTAGGAACACTATAAGTTCGACAAGGTCTGACATTGAGTTCAGGAACTACCATTATACTCTCTCTGCCCCTACAACAGGTTAACATCTCCTTTTTGAAGTTCAAAATTCATAAACTTTAATTGCAAGTTTTACTATTATAAGAAAGAAAATAACATCAAGTGCAATCTTAATATTTGTTTCCATATGTACTTCAAGAGATTGTCTTCTCGTAATTTTATTCAACACTAAGGATACTAATGGTCAAAGGTGTGTTGGAGATCGCAATATTAACTTGTAATGGCGATGGATGAAGTATGAATTAATCAATGATCTCAGATGATAGGTTCTTCAATCTAAAACTATGGACTATATAGAAGTTCACATTGAACTTAAGGTGGTAGAGTATGTGTTATACACCCTCTGTCCCTTTTTCTATTACCATTTTCCTTTTGGGATGTTCCCAAAAGAATGCACCATATTTTTATTTGTATGTGGTTCCATTACTTAGCTCTGACGCAAAAAATTGCTGGTTCCACCATTTTACTTTTCATTTACTCCACTCAACCAAATATTAGAACTTGTGCCAAACCAATATGGAGCATAGAAAAAGGGACGGAGGGAGTAAGTGCTTAAAAAAGGGACGTGAAAGTCCCTTGAAGAATTAACGTCTACTATATATCAATACAGCTGATTTCCGATCATTTAAACAATCAACTATTTCCTATCACAAACTGCTGCAGTAAGCCAGCAAGGTAGCTGGTTTTTCTTTTGATAACACATACTACCAGGGCCTTCTATATTCATCTACAGGGGATCTCATCAACCACCAGTACTTGCTGACTCCACAAAAAAGAAATAAAAGAGGGCAGAGAAAGAGAAAGAGAAAAGAAAGCAAATGCCAAGGCAAGAAGGAGCAATATAGCTATATAGGGAGGACGACCGAGTGTATGAGACTAAAACATTGCCTTTCTCAGGTATTGTGACTTCAGAATCAGACAGGGCATGAGACATATTCAAATATTAAATCGTAGGAAAAGACTCAGATCAAACAGCAGAAAGATCAATTCTTTCAATAGTTTTAAGTGAAAACACGGGAAAGTGTAGCTTACAGTCAAAATTCCTATAAGAACAGATATCACGGTCAGAGCAAGAGCCAAAGCAGAATTCCCGCCTACAAGCTAGGGCCACATCAAACAGAAGAGTCAAAATTGAGTGCTAATCCATGAATTTAGCTCAAAAAATCAAAGAGGAGCTCAATCAGATACTTGTGTAAGTGCTACTCCTCCATTTAAGGTTGTAGGCATACAGCTAAAAATCGCCAATCCTGTCCCATCAGTGATCTAAACAGTCAGCTGCATCGCAAAATCGTTCTAATGAAATTGATCACTAATGCATTACATCTGCACTCAATGTTTTGACAAGTACATGCCTGTAATAAACTCTTGTGGTACCATAGGAACTCTGAGAATAAGCTTTGAGAAGATTGGACACACCAGCAGGATGGAAGCCTAGAGAATAACAAAGAGCAGTGAGAAACATCTTTTCCAAATCCTTGCTCATCAAAATTTCTAACTAAACTTAGAGGAATAAGAGGGCAAAGTGAAACAGAGATTTGAAAAAAAAAAAAAAACAATTGTAAGAGTTCTTCAACAGGCTCCTCGAAGAAAAGATCATATAGCATGTTGACAACCAGTTTCCGTACCAGCTTTGCAAAATAACAAACTCCAGCAACTTTTAGGTATGTACTCAACTATTTCAGCTTCCCTGTTATCATTAGGAATTTGACCTACTCAAAATCTTGCAATCCCTTTTTCCAGATAATCAAACACAAGTTGTTTCTAATGCATCTTATAGCATCCAAACCATCAAAGCACATCCAAAAAAATCATGTTTATGGAGTGATGCCTTCTACAACATTTCGCTCAGCTCCAGATATACATGTCATTCTGTTCAAATTATCAAATACAAACTAAGGGCTGTGAAATATGGAAAAGGTGCCTCAAAAAAAAAACTTTAAAAAGAACCCAAAAGGCAAAAGTCGAAGATACAAAAGAGAGAGCCCTATGTTTTTTGACACAAGACCTTTCATGCAGTAATTTACAGACTATTTGCAATAATGAGGATCAGATGTGTTTGTTCAGAGACCCTCCAGGGGACTTACAGGTCCACTAAGCAATTACTGGGAATGATAGACAAACATATTCACATTGGCAATTAACTTGCACATATATCTCCCAAATACTGTAGTTAATAATAAGGACATCATTTATGGCAGTATATATCAAAGTTGGGAGTATTTGTGGGGAAGTGTGTGCGGGCCATTTGATAGCCAGTAATAATAAATTGTAATAGTAACACAGGAAGTTTCATGTCAATGCTTATGGTAATGGAACTTCATCACCAAACATGTGTTTAACTTCATTCCCCCTCTCAAGTGGTAATGGACATTCGAGAAGAAAAAGAGGTATTTATGAATAAGCAAGCATTACCATGACATTGGGATGAGAGTGAGACATTCTTAGCAAACTTCCCTACAAATTCATTATCCATTATCGCAGTTTATTACCGCCTACCAAAGGGGTCGCTAGTATCTTTCTTTCTTATAGTGATATTCTCCCAGTATAACTCCATGCTTAAATTTATCTTTGACGTAACATGGTTGGCTCTTATATTTCGTTCACTAGGTCGGTAAGAAAGCTCCTACAGATTAAAAATATTTCTGTGAAGTGAAAAGAAACGTAACTAGGAGAAATGCTCAATGAACAATATCCTCAAATGAGAAAAGCTCCTAAAAGATTGCCGATATCCTCAAATGAGAAGAGCTCCCAAAAGATTGCCAATATCCTAAGATGAGAAGAGCTCCCAAAAGATTGCCACCAAGACAGCATACATTCAGAAAATGAGATCATACCGCATACTAAGTTATGGAATAATTCACAGCTAGAGATATATATACAGCATCACACCACTACTTAAGAATTTTAAAATTTAATAGTGAAATCAAATTCCAAAAGTAGACCATAATAAGATATTATATCTTGACTGTGAACAATAAATCTTAAGGGTAAGAACTTTCAACATACAGCATACATTCAGAAAATGAGATCATACAAGCCCGTAGAAAACGGCAGGCCAAGCCTCGAGAACTTCTTTAAGATCACCATCCTGTGATTTCAGCCCTGAACGTTTAAGAAGCATGTCAGACAGCCTAGCTCAAAACCATTAAGCAGAACATAAAGAAACTTACCTGATAGAAAGAAAAGCCAACAGGTGATAAATTTTGACAAGGAATATTTGTGTGCTAGACATCCAAGTGCAGGACTGCTGAAGCCAAGTGCTACTCCGCCAACAAGAGCTACAAAATTTTAGATGGAGCGGTAAATAACAGGAACAGATGAATTCAAGAAGAAACTACTGGTGACTACAACAGCGAAAAGGCGCTAAAAGTAGCAAAACACATAATCATGCATCGACTTTTCTGCTGAAATTACCGTTGAAACTTTAGTAACTGATACCAAGGGGGTGTCAATTTTATAAGACAAGTAAGGTTACAACTAAAAACAACTACCACGCCCTTAGTTGCGGATCCAGGAATATGAAATTGGGTAGACACAACCATAAAAACACTTCCAATGCTAAAGTATAAATCTACTAATTAAGGAGGAGAAAAATTAGCAAACTAATTAATTGCCTAACCAACCATTTTTCCAAGGTAACTAAAACTGAACTTGAAAAGTGATTAAAACAAGCAAAAAAAAAAAAAAAAAATCATAAGATTGCAACAAGAAGAAGATCAAGGATTTTTGATTGATAGTAGGTGAAATAATGAAATCAATGAAAATGGTTAGAAGAGCTACAGACTACAATTCTCTTGTCATTACGTCTTGTTGCCCAGCCTAAACGTTGAAGAAAGAAAGTGGTGAAAACGGAATAAAACATTAGCAATATGGCTGGAATCGAACTCAAGATCAACATGTTTAACTAAATGCATGTAAGTATTGCCGCAAAAACCATCTTTGCTGCACCCATCTTCAAGTTATAAGTTCCCTCATATTCCTACTTTTGCTATTTTTCCATAGCTCCACCCTTGGCCCTAAAGATAATCGTTCCCTGTTTATGAGATTCATAGGTAACAAAAGTCCTCAGAGCCCCCACTATCCCTACTCGCTACTGATGCTAAGCAACTGTAGCAAATTTGATCCTCACTAAAATAAAATAAAAAACCATATAGTTTTAGGTAGACCATTTACAAACAAGAGAAAGAAGCAAACCTTAATGGACCAACACAACCATTTTAGGGTCAAATGCCGGCTATACTAGGATCAATTATGGTGTCAAAGAGCGTAAGGATGAAACATAGTAATGGTAAAAGTGCACAAAAGAAGAGGCAATGTGGCAAAAGAATGGGTGATCACGGTTGTGGTTGAGGACTTGAGGTTGTGGACGTGAAGAAAGAGACATGAGAGGTGGTACAAGAAGAATGTATGTGGTAAAGATGGTTTTTCCAGAGAAGAATAAGGATGAGTAGGAACGAGGAGAGAGAGAATGAAGCAGGTGAGTTAGAAATTCAAGAGGATTTTTCTCCACAGCCAGTTGACAACTGTTCATTTAAACTAAACGTACAAAATGGTTTTTTGCCACTTGAAACTAACTTTTGCTTACATACAAGAATTCTTGTCATATGCAATTTTTAATGATTGTGGAAAAACAACTTCTTGCTATCAAAACTGATTGTTACTCAAACTTGAATATTTAAGTTGACGAAAGGCCTTGGAGAAACCAAACAACAACAAATGATAAGAGGGAGAGCTTTCATTGTCAATCAAAGAAAACCTTGCCTTTCCTTTCCCCTTCTTATCCCTTGTTTATTATTCTTCCCCATCCTAGTTGAAACCAGATTACTCCTTTGTATATCGGGTGTTTGGCAATTGGCTGGTAGCTGATGGCTTTATATGCTGGCTGGTTTGACCGGCTGTTTTTAGTGGCTTGTTTGACCGGTTGTATAGTTATTGGCCGTCAAAAAAAGTGTTTAATAAAAGTGGTTGTTATTGCTGGCTGTTTAGTACAAAATGGAAGCAAAAACCAAAAGTCGGCCGATAAAAGCAGCTTCTGACTTGTGACTGAAAAGCCAATGCAGAAGCCATTTACCAAACACTTTTTTGGCTGTGTGGCCAAAAACAAAAGCCAAAAGCCAATGAAAAAGCCACTTAAAAGCCGTTTGCCAAACACCCGCATATCTGAACAACAGACCATCACTTGAACTGCCTCATCACTTAAGAAGTGGAGAAAATAAACACGGGCCATGAGCAATATATAGTATGCATAATGAGTAGAAGCTTGTTGTTTCATGCAACAACTGTCAAGCGGGTAACGTGCCAAAACAAGGTTAGCAATGTTCAAAAAAGTAATCCACATATCTCACCAAGAGTCCAAGTTATATTAGGAACAACATAAACAATGAAATTTTGTTACCTCGTCAATTTCTAATAAAAAACACTTGAAGCACATGAAGACTTGAAAAAAGATTCAAACATAGCTCATAATCTCAAAACTCGTCAAGCAAATTGAGTTTCTTCATACATCTATTACGAGCAAGGATACAATCATTAAGGGGAAAATTTGCACACAATGTCACATATCAGATTTCAGAACTCTCAATAATTTAACAGTAGATGCATAACAAGTTCAACTAAACTCACCAAGTGGTAGAAAGTTAGCAAGAATAAATTTCAGCAATCCTTTCGCAAACGTTAAGATAGACGCACGTGTCAAAGTAACATAATTGCTGCCTCCATAAAAATCCCCCTGAAACAAAACCAGATAATGAAAAGCCACACCTTTAGTCTAGACCATGCCCAAACAAGGAACAATTCTTACCGGCTACCCTACAAAATTAACACTTCAGTGCACCTTCCTTACATCAACCATCAAAACAAGGATGACCAAATTTTGGGATAAGGAAATAGCAAGACAAAAAAGGCGTAATATCAGCAACGGTCCATATGCCAATCTAAGCATAAAGAACACCAGAAATCTTAAATGGGAACAAAAATATTTAATAGTAAGTGTATTATGGACTAGTTCACCTTCTACCTTTTTGGATTCTACGAGCTTGTACGGCACCAATGTCAAGCGATAAAAAGTAGTCTATTAGAGCATAATCATCATATATGAAGATATAGTTTCTACCATTTTAATTTCTACAAGCTCGTAAGGCACCAATGTCAAGCGATAACAAGTAGTGTATTCTAGCATAATCATCATATATGAAGATATAGTATCTACCATTTCAATTTCCACGAACTCGTATAGTAGTATACTGGTATGGCAACAATGCCAAACGATAACAACTAGCTCCATTAGCGCATATTCATCATATAGGAAGATATTGTTTCTATAAATCCTAATAACTTCCATTCAAAGGAGGAAGCTTATGAAGATCTAATTTATTCTTATCGGCGAAAGAAATGTTTAATTAAAGTTGTTCAAGCACGTATAGCAAGCATAACTTTCGACACCGAGTGTCCATCTTAAGCTAATCACACATTAACTAAAATGGAGCTGAACTTGATAAGTTACGTGAAACTGAAAAAGTACCTACCGAAATTGATAGTGTTGAAACTAATGAGGCATCTGAAAATGCAAGTCATCTGGTAGAATTGATTGAAAAAGATAGCTGAAATATGACATTAGAGTTCAGAATTGAAAATTTAAGTCACTTTATTTTGAAACAGTAGTATTTTTAACGTTTCAATTTAAGTCAACTTATTTAGAAAAGTTGCAATTTCAAATAGTTGCCAAACAATGTTATTATTTAAGTGACCTTATAGTCCTTATTCAGGTATTTGTATTGCCAAACACACTCTTAGTCAAAACTAAATGCTTCAAGGAGCTGCATACAAGGTTCGCTCAAATTAACATATAAAAGTAGAGTTTCATCATTACAAAGTTAATCCTCCAAACACATAAAATAAAGTTTCCGAAACCACAAACAATCAAGTAACACATTCTGAGCACAGAAACTCCAAATTCACACGGAAGATCAGCACAGAAACACAGAAACTCCAAATTTACAATGTTGATCCTCCAAACACATAATATCGAGTTTCCGAAACCACTAACAATCAGGTAACACATTCTGAGCAGATAAACTCCAAATATACAAAAAATCAGCACAGAAACCCTAGAAGCAAAAAAAATGCCTAAATTACATAGCATGAACAAAGAAATTCATCATATCAGAAACAAAAAGAACCGGAAAAATTTATAAAAGCAACGTAAACCTGGCTAGGCGTTGGAGAGACGCTGAAAATGCGGAATTTTGAATTGCGCGTAGTGAGAGAAGCGCCGGAGAAATGCGATGATTTTGCGAGAGGATACTGAATTCGTCGACGAAAAATGGTGGCGAATGGCGGAGGAGAGAGATTGAAGATAACGGCAGTTCCCGCTTCCACTGATACTGCCATTGTCAGATTGAGGAGAGAGAAACAAAATGAAGAGACATAAAAAGAAGGGAAAAACTTATAAAAATATGGTGAAATGGACTTTGGATTATCAAGTTGCATACTGATACTGGAGTAGTGGACAGTGGTCCATAGCGATACTTGTTTTTTTTTTTGGAATTAGCGGCCCATGGGGATTCTAGTAGTTGTTAAAGTTGGAGATATTTAGTGTAGTGTTTGGTGATATGGATTTCATTTGTTGGCTTGTTGGCTGTTGCTGTGCAATTTCAAGGTTGTGTTCTTTTGACTGAATGGAGATTAATTGAATTGAAATTAATGAAGTTAAATTGAATTGAATTAACTGAACTGAAATGAACTGAATTGAACCTATATAAGATGACAATCGGAAAAGTTCCATATTTGAAAGAAGAAAAACATTAGCTAAGATAGGGCTTGTTCTCCCCAACTTATTTTCATTTCAGTTCAATTCAGTTCAGTTCAATTCAATTTAGTTCAGTTCAATTCAATTTAGTTCAGTTCAATTCAATTCAGTTCTGGACAATACTTTTACTCACACATATCACTATTCATTTCAGTTCAATGTAATTCAGTTCAGTTCAGTTCAGTTCAACTGTTTATGCCGAAGAGAACAAGCTCATAATTTGGAAAGACATGAAACTTATTGATGCATGGCAGGCTGACCATGAAGATGTCAATGATGGTCATGAAGATATTATTGTTGAAAGTGTAGAAGATAGTGAATAGGTGGGAGATCGTATGGAAGAAGATGAATAGGAAATCAGAAGTAGAAGATGATTTTTATTTATAATAATGTAATGAATTTGAATTAATATTAATGCAAGTATTATATATTTCAAGGCAAATTGCAAACAAATTTAACTTTATGAAATAATAATAATAATAATAATAATAATAATAATAATAACAAATTTCTTGTAGGTAGTATGTTTTTTTTACGTTTTATAATAATCATAATAATAATAATAATAATAATATGGGATGTCTGATTTCGTGTCTGGCCGCATGGTGATTGATGCAGCACACCGCAAACGTGTCAAGTATAAGGATAAATGTGCGACCATTGGATATGGTTTCTTACCTTTCTCCTTCTCTTCTTTAGGAGAAATATAGAAGGATGATGTTACTTTGTTGAAGCGGATACAAAGATTCTCCATGGCTCAAGATATTGGGGCGCGAGCTGCTGCCCACATCTTCACTAGGATCAGTTTTGCTATTGCTAAAGGAGTGGGGGCCCAGATGGTATCTCGACTTCCCACTAATTTTTTGTAGATATTTTAAACTTGTTTGATAATAATAATAATAATAATAATAATAATAATAATAATAATAATAATAATAATAATAAAAGACTAGAGTAATAATATTGAATATGATAATGTCCAATAAGTTAGAAGATATGATAAAAAATATCGATAAGAATATTTAAATAATAATAATATCTTTTATTGAAATTGGCAATTCTCAACCTTTAGTGGAGGACAATCAACCAAAATCTTCAATCAAACAAACCTTTAATCACCAATTCTCAACTTAGATCTACTTTCTCTCACTAGAATTTCAATTTTGTCTCTCCAAAATCTCTCTAATTATCTCTCATAATATCTCCGATTCTAAAATTAGCTAAATGTTTATTACATACGAGCGTAAATACCCCCGTAACAATAGGGGTAAAGTCATAATCACAAAGTCGGGACTTGACATCTGCGGTAGTGGAGCGATCTCCAAGCTGAGATCACTCCTTTATAGCTCTGATTCCCTGCTTCTTTTGCATCACAATTCATTATATGGAGCTATCGCTCCCTTGAATTTGGAGCAATCACTCCACTGCTTTTAACCTCTTCTTTGCCCCATGCAAACATACTCAAGATAAATGTTAGAAGAGGGGACGTGGGATGAATGCAACTACATGCAATACTAGCTAACATGCAAATATCCTAAAATTATATGCAAAGGATACAATGCATGAAAAAGATGCAAAAGGGAAATAAAAGGGATGATAGATGGTCTAAATGCACCTAAATGAGCCTTAATCCACTACTAGAAATTAGACAATTAACGACCAGTCAATAACGACAAATTTATAAAAGTCATTGTGAAAAGAGCAAAATTTTGAAATAGGGGCCAAAAGGAGACGTGGGTCACGAATTTTTTTATATGGGAGATAAAAGCCACTATTAGCCGTCGTTGATACAAAATTCAAGCTTCAAGCTTCAAGCTTCAAGCTTTAAACCCTCAAAAAAAGGTTCAAGGTTATCTCCTCTCGCACTACCTTTTACGCCTCTAAATTTCTCTGATTCAATGGCTTTGAAAGGTTTCAATTTTGACGAGCATGCCATTGGAAGGTTTCAGTTTCAATTTTGACGAGAATCGGTGCAATCTAATCAAAAGATATGAAGCAGAAGCCGATTGTGGAGATATGGTAAAATTAAGGTAATTCGTTATGGTTTCATTTCTAGGGTTCTTTGTTAATAAATAAATGATGTGTTTAGCAATTGAAATTTCATTTGCAATTTTGGATTTGGCCTAATTATAGTGTTTGGCAAGTATGAGAAATGGATTTGGATTTTGGCTCCGGCATTTGCAAATCCCATGTATGTGTAAATCAAGTTTGCAAGGGATATTTGAGATGGGATGCAAACCACTGATTCGATACTGCCCTATTCTCTCTAGATTTTGGTTTCACAGGTAGACCATCTAACTCTTGAAATTTCTTGTGCTAAATATTTTTAGTTTTGACATCCACTTTCGACAAAACTTATTTGAATTTAGGTTGTTTTTTCGTATCGTTGCCATGATTTGGAGCTGATTAATCCAGGCCAATTTCAGCATAATTTGTTGCGAATAGTAGAGAATTTTTAATGGACTTTTGTTGTTGTTTTTCTATGGAATCAGATATCATTGTTGTAGGTGTTGATTTGAGGGCAAATGTCGAGTCGGTAGGAAATGCATGCCATCCTCTTCGTCGCAAGCCAAGAACAAATAAATAGAAAACAGAGTTGCCTCTCACCCTGCTCGAAAGTCTCTGCCTTCTTCACGCTCTATGTATATTCATTCTCCCTTTTGCCTTCATTGCTTTTATTGTTGCTGGTGAGGAGCTTATTAATGTCTGATTTGTGTTTTTGTTGTTAGCTACGCATATTCCACCATGGGTTGTTATCATAATCTAGGTGGAGATTAAAGTATAAATCAAAGTAGAAACATGTGTAACTGATCATCTTTTAAGACTACTTTGATGATTTAAATCTTACATATCTTCTACGTTCATCCCCATAAAGATTTATATTTCTAGATTTGATAAAGCTAAGTCTTTTATTTGGTGTTACTACTTTAAGAAACAAAAACTTATAGGCTTTTGCTAAGTTGCTTAGGTATACAATATTGTTTTTTTTTCTCAGGTCTGCTTGCAAATTTCAAGGCTGGGTGTTTGGTTGTGGTTCGCAATTCAGCTCTGGTTGTCGATTCAGGTCTGCAGTCAAGGAATCAGACCTTTCTGCTGATTCACGTCGGCACTTATGGATTTAGACCTGCCTGCCGATTCAGGTTTGCACTTATGGATTTAGACCTGCCTGCTGGTTCAGGTCTGCTAGGCAAAGGTATGCTCTCCGGCTTGCATAAATTTTCTTACATGGTATGAGGCGCTCAGGTCGAAACCTTTTTGCTTAGTGTTGTTATGGTGTCTTATGGCTTTCGAATATTATTTGCGATAATTGTAGGTTTAGGCTTGTGATTAGTGGTGTTTATGAGAATTTGAATGCTTAATTTTGTATAAGCAGTTACCAGGATTGTGGCCTGTGATGCCATCCACCGGTTATTTGGTTGGATGTGCAATTTAATTATGGTTTGGGGCTGAGAGGCCATTAGTTTAGACCAGCTGGAAGATGATCTTCATAGGTCTCCTTATAATTATGGTGCTCTAATGTTAAGATATCAAAAGAAAGAAGTTGTCTTTAAGTTTATAATGTCTGGGATGGAAGATGCCACTATAGAGTATAGACATTATATACGGAATCATGAACTGCTCATGATTCAGTATATTAGTTAAAGAAGCGATTTAATCATAAATTCAGTTTTTCTCTCACAACTAAATGAAATTGGAATGATGATTGAGCAGTTTATCATGCTAATTTAACACCTTTAGGAATCAGATTAATGTGGAGTGGTGATAGTTAATTGTCAAACTAAAACAATTTCCTTTTCCACCTGTGTATTTTGGTTGAATTAGGATTGTTTCATGAAATGCTTGGATCAACAAAGAAGAGGGACTCTCGATCAACTTGGAAGGTGTTTTTGGTTTTTATTTGTTGCTGATAGTGTGCCATACACTTGTTTTATGTGAGGAATGTATCCGTCTGACTTGTTGATATTATTTACTTTCCTTTTTTCCAATAAGTGAAACTGCTACATGTGAATGGTTTTCGTCCAAAAAATAGGAAGTGACAGGTATACCTTTACATTTAACAGCTAACTAGCTATATCATCCCCCAAGTCCAACACTTTTCCTTAGTTTTGCTGGTTAGGAGGCTGAAATTGTATACAAACTCTTGATCTTTGTAGGAGGGAAGAGCTTTGAAATTACTAGCAACTGCTGCCGCCTTGACATGGAAGATTTCTTGCACAACATAACTTCATCTGTCCCCTCCAATGTGACAAGTGAAGAGGTTAGCACATTTGCAGTCAAAGTAGCAAGCAATCAAAGTAGCAAATGAAGGGTCATGGTATTTGGATGCTGTATAAGTAGCAAGTAACCAAACCAGCTGATGAAGATTTCTTGACATTTTGATGTATTTCGTTTACTTTAGATTTTCAGTTGAGTAAAAACAATTCTATACCTTGTGGAACTTAGACCCAATATCTTATTTTACTGTAATGATGATTTATATTTACATCAATAAAGTTTATTATAATTTCAAAGTGATGGTAATTTAAAATTTTCAGTTTAATGTAATAATTTAGTTGAGTACAAAAATGTAGTTTAATGGTGATTTTTTTCATTGTAAATAATTAACGACCACTTTAGGTTCTCGTTAAAAAATAACGACGAGTGAAACATGTCGTTAATAACTAACGACGAGTAGTTGTTCTGTCGTTAATATCTAACGACGAGTAGATGTTTCGTCGTTAATTTTAACGACGAGTCATGTCTCGTCGTTACTTATTAACGACGAACATAGTCGTTAAATCCAATAACGACGGAAGCTATTGCAACCACTTGACGACGAGAATTAATTCGTCGTTAAAAGCTTTAACGATGATTTTTTGGACTTATAACGACAACTTTTTCCGTCGTTAATAATCCTTTTTCTAGTAGTGATCTATCACTAATGAAGTTACTCCTCACTTATCAAATTTCCCCAAGCTTGCTAATTACTTGTCCTCAAGGAATCACCAACCTCATGGAAACCATTCATGATGCACTAAAACGAGAAAGAGCATCACTAATCCAAAGTCTTTCAACTCAAGAGAGATGTCAACGTAAAAGAAAGTCTCGACCATCTTTCAAGGCTTAAACCCGTCTTTCCTTATCCACAAGCTAGGGGTCGGAGGGGTGTTCTAAGCTAGTGTGCAAAGAAAATTTGATCGTTCTAGAAGTCCCTTGACTATCACGCAAGCCCTCATTGCTCCCAAGTGAAATCTTTCTCCACAATATGAAGTAACTCGCTCAACCTTGGACATTTCACACCCGAAAATTCCTCAAGTTCCTCCCAAGCTAGCCAATTTTGTTCGGTTAAATCCTCTTTTTAGTTGCATAGTCCCTAAATAACGTCCTCATGCGGTCCACCACTCACTCTAGTCATGTTTCTGAGGCATGGTACCGAGCAATCAATGTGATGAGACACAATAAGAGGGTAAGTTTGCTTATACCAAAGGCATTGGAGTATATCTAGGGTACATAATGCAACTTTTCTTAGGACTACAATAGGATACATGCTTGTTATTAAGCTGGATAGGTTGCCAAGGTCGCTAAGAAGTTAATCAAGGGTCAAAGGAGAGAGTAATGAATTTTTATTGGGGACTTCTTCATGCTAAAGGCAAGCCTAGTTCAGACAATTGATGATCTATTTGTACCAAGACATAGGCATCCAAGATTAAAACACCCCTAATACTCCTAACGAGCACATTAGAGACTCAAGCTACTTTTTCCCTACTCAAAATCAAGCTTCCAACCTTTAGCCTCTAAAAATCATAATCTAGAGTCATTTTGACCTAGTGATGCAAAATCTTTTTGTTACTTTTGAAAAAAATTCTTTTTACATCCTATATGCAACCTAAAAAGGGAAAACTCTAAATGCAAGAACCACATGCAACTCTAATCCACATTATGCAACTATACTACATGCAAATCTGATGACTAAATAAAGAAAGTAAGAAATGAAAAAGAAAAGTAGTCGAAAATCATATATAAAATGTAAACAAGAAAACAAAACAGTATATATACAATATGTTACAATGGCAAAAGTCATCAACCACCATCCTCATTCACAAACCATTGAACAAATCAAGAACAACCCCCATCATTGCACCCGATATCCAACACATCATGCATATTCTCCTCTAAACTCACTCCCAAAGGTACCCTAGACCCTCATAAAAGTCTCAAAGCATAGTCAATGTAAAAACACCCCCCAAACTAGCTTGCAAGGTACTGTCCTCGCGCCACAATCGAAAACACATATAGGAACAGGGCAAGAGGAACTAGTCCTCACCCATATGAGATGGATCTTCGCGCGAAGGTGAAGGTCGTGGCGTAGAGCCATTGAAGGCAATGCAAGGTGGGCGAGGCCATGAGGTTCTCATCGATCCGAAGACCCCGGCGGCCATTGGCCATATAGGTAGGGATATGTGGTGTCACTTATGGGTTTATACTTCCGGGTGTCTACCAATCATAGGGAGGAGGCGAGTGGGACAATAGGGTATGTGTGTTGTTGTTCATTCTAACCTGGCACTGCCCCATGTTTGGGGGGGGGGGGCAATTAGGATAATTAACATATGGTTCTATATGGCCGCTATCTACATGATGTTGATAGACGACATTGAATTGAACCATTATTTCACTAAGGTCCTTCCTCAGGCCAAGCGTTATATTCATCATACGATCTTGGTTGAGGCAGAGTACGGAAAAGGCCCCCTTGAACTTAAGTTTATTTTGGTGAGTTTAGATCTGATAACTTTATAAAAAAATAGGAAAAATTGATACAAAAACAGTTCTAACTATGGCCGATCTTCTACCAACAGTCTCAACTATTGATTGTCTTGGAATGGTCCAAACTTTTAGGAGTGTCTTCCAATAACAGTCCTGACTTACTATTTTTTAGACAAAAATGATAATAAGATTTATCTATGTTTTCTCTCATTTCTTTCTCATTTGACCATAATTGATGAAAACTTTCAATTTTTTGTACTTTTTTGACAAAAATATAATCATGCGGGACTGTTTTTAGAAGATACTTCAAAAATTAGAGTCGTTCCAATATAATCAATAGTTAAAACTGTTAATAAAAGACATAATTAGAACTATTGGTGTCAATTTTTCTAACAAAAATAAGGCGACTATAACGCGCCTAACTACATTGTTATTGATAGCATTTGTTGCAACTTACCAAACTAATCATTAGTGTTTTTCCTTTTTTCTATTACTTTGATACAAATGTATAGATCTCACTGGATAACTTGGCTCATTTCATCTAAAACCTTTTTGATCAATTCAACTTACAAATCCTCGAAGTGAAAAAAGAAAATCAATTTAGTTCAACCTTATTTGAGCAGTTAAGAAAGAATTAGGAGGTATAATCATGATTGCAGTGACTTGATAAATTATAACATGACCACCACTACCAGTAAGGAGAATTAGCTACTACTTATTCAAACCCTTTTTCCAGGTTGGTAAGGAGTGAGGACTAAGAAGAAGCTCTACTTTTTGAAATCTCTTGCAAATAAACTAGACCTAATTTATTAAGCAACCCTCTCTAGTCTTTCCTCTATTTTTTGGAAAATTATGCATTGAAATCTCTAGTCTTTCCTCTACTTTGAGAAAAATTAAAAAAAGAATATGGGAAAATAATTATAATTATTATATATTTAGAGGAAATTATAATATCATTTATACAAAATTTTGAAAATATAGAATGTGGGAGAATTATGTAAAATCATAAGGGATGATACTAACAAATTATATTATTTGAATTTTAAAGTAAAATTATATAGAGATTTGTTTTGGTCATATATAGAAATTATGAGATAAAGTTAATTGTGTTATTTACAACAATGCCAATAAACTAGTATAAAACACATTTCTAATAAATCTGAAGTACCCAAAATAAACACGTACAATTAAAACAAATGTCTATAATAAAAAGTTGACGAATATAATATGAGCATTGGAGATTGGCATGTGCCATTTCATGGTAGCATGCCGTACGCGTGGACTATGGACCTAGAAACGTGGGTTGCATGACAAGTGTAAAATGGATTTTGTTAACAAAGGTTAATTCTAAGTTTAGTATTTATGCACTAAGGTTGTCTTAACATTAATTACCCTAAGATTGGAAAAAACTTCTTGCGCTAAAGGAGACATTTATAGATATAATAAAATCAGTTTTCTGCAAAGAACTCCTTTAATTTTAAATAATTCTTTTAAAGCAAAAAATAGATATACTTACAGACTTATTGCAATTTTTTTCCTAGGACGTTACAATCTTACATAAAACTTACTCCCTCCGTTTTTTTTAATATGCACATTTCTCTATTTTGGGGTGTTTTTTTTAATTGGTACAATTCTACCTTTTGTCATAAATGGAAGGTTGGCCCACCTAATTATTACATTTTTCTCCTACTTTTTCTTTCCTTCTCTCTACCTTTTTCACTTTTTCCTTACTTTTACTAACCTTCCCTCTTACTTTTGCATTTTTTCCTTGGTTCTAGTGCAAAGCCTTAGGTGCATATTAAAAAAACGGAGGTAGTACTATTTTCCTAATTTAATCAATATATACAAAGTGATCATTTTCTTCCATTCTCTCTAATTTCCATACTTTTATCATTCATTTTCTCTTCCCACAATACCTAAAACTCGTCGAGAGAGTCATCCTGAAATATTGGGTGGGTGCACTACCACTTAAAAGTCATTCAAAGGTTCAGAATAGGAAAGTTGAAAATATCTCTTCGTCTTATAAGAGTCTTAGCAGTTAGCAAGGTCAGCTTAGGCATGTCAAGGCTGACTATAGTGATGCCTTAGTTGCTGATGTCGATTTGTGGAACTGGTAAAATTTTCAGTTTGGGGAATTTAATTGCAGGACTGCATTTTTTTGTTGCATATATAACCAAGAGTCCAAATATTTTGTTCCGTGTTTCTTGTGTTATTTGTGCGTCACTCTATTTATTATAGTTGTCATCATTACGATGATGAGTAAGTTGTGAGACGGATAATTTTGGGCCCGTGTAAGAGGAGATATTATGTAGCTTAAATTACCCTCTCTCCTAACACACCTCATGTACATACATATAGTAGCTTTAATAATTTTGGTATGATCACTATCAATGCAATATATATGAGCGAAAATATTGGGTCAGACCTCTGACCCAATGTTTATGGTCAGACGGGTTGATCCCATTTTATACTTAGGTTTGGAGTTGGATTTTTTTGGGTATCGGGGTTTCGAGGTTGGGTTAACGACTTAACGGTGGTGCGTTGGGCTTGGGGGTGGTGGCGTGGCTGGATTCGTGGCTAGGTTTGGGGTCGTGGGGTGGTGTGGGGTTGGTAATGGTGGTTCGTGGCTAGGTTTTGCTGTTTGGGATGGTGGTTCGTGGCTTGGTAATAGTTTAAGGCAGGGGTGGGGTCAGGTGAGGTTGGTTTGGTGATAGGTGGGTGTTGGGTGGTGGTGGTTAGTTTAACGCCATCAATGGAGGAGAACCAGAAGCAAAAACAGAAGAAAAAGAAAGAGAAGAAGAAGAAGCAAAGACATTGTTTCAGTTCATTGGTCTATTCTTTCGATCAGTTGGTTGGTTTGTCCTTTCAGTTGGTCACTTTATTCTTTCAGTTGGTTACTTTATTCTTTCAGTTGGTTTTTCTTTCAGTTAGTTCCTTTTTTCTTTCAGTTGGTTCTTTTATTCTTTCAATTAGTTGTCAACTAAAATCAATATACATCCAACTGAAAAAACTGAAACAAACAGAAGTGGTCTGACCAATGCTTACTTTCAGACGAGTCTGACATGCACGCGATGCGTGCTTCGTGTGAAAAAATAATATGTAAGGATTTGTGATAATTACATTGTAATTTCTGTATTAAAGTGTATATTTTTTTTCATATTTTAAAAAATAATCGTTAAATTTTAGTTATTTTGTTTTTTAGAGGATTTAATTGTAATTTTAAAAGAGTTTATATAGTGAAACAATATAAATGCATAAAAAAGAGTAATAAATATTAAAGAGTAGAATTAACAATAGTGATTAAAAAACAAAAGGCCCAAAAAGATAATAAAATCTTACCAAAGATTAAAGGAAGAGGTCATTTAGAACATCATCATGAGTAAAAAAAAATACATCACCCCCTTCCCTCTACCACATTCTCACTCATCCTTAAATACAATAGTTTATCTTTTTTCATGATCAATTTGATTAAATACACCCCATTCACGAACAATCAATTACTCTTGTCATTGAAAATAAAAAAAAAATCAAAAAATATAGCAAAGTGGGTGTCTATTTATAAATCTCAAGAAAATATAACCATTGATATTTTTTTAAATAGTTTTTACTTTGCAGATTTTCAGATATTTTAGTTTGAAATTTTAAACATTTTTTGCTAAAAATCCGATGTACTTGTATAAGATTGGAAATAGAACTTAATTCCTTAATTATTGTATTTGAGAACTTCTTGATTTATTCTATTTGTTTTTTTTCTTCTTATTTTTGGTGTCCACCTACCCTCTTTCCTATAGTATAAAGATAATGTTTTCTAATGTCATTTATGACTTGATTGCTATAGTAATTTTGGCACAATTATTAGGATTAGCCAAGTAATGAACTACTCCTTTGTGCATGGGAGATGTGACAATACTATAGGTAGCAGTAGTAATAGAAAGGGAGCTAATAATTAAGTGGGTTTTGAAACAGGTTAGAAGATCAAATTGTTAGGTCTATGGTGTGGAGATGGCTAAGAGCCAAGGTCACAAAGAAGGGCTCATGTGGTGCAAGGAAGGAGCAAAGTGAGGAGATACTTGGCAGCTTCGGGTCGCGGGACGCGACCAGCGACTGCACCCTGTTTTTGCGATTTCGTCTCACATGCAGCCGTTTTTGCTATTTACGGGGGTAGTATAAATACCCCTCTTTTCCCCATTTGTAAATATGACATTATATCACACAAATCAAGAGACTAGAGAGAATTTCTAGGATTTTGTGCCTTTGTGTGTGTAGCTCAAAATAACTTGTATCTCTCTCAATCAATCATCAAGATCAATACTACTCCTTAGTGCTTGTGGGTTTTTACTACCGGATTCTCGGGTCTTCCCACGGTGCCATTACTTAACTCTCTCTCTCATTTATTTCTTCATTTATTGTTGTTTTGCTTGCTTGCTTGGTTGTTGGCTTCCATTGTTATTGTTGGTGATTACAAACTTGTTTCTACTTGATTCTATGTTCTCAACAATTGGTATCAGAGTCTAGGTTAATCTTTGGTGAAATTTGAGTTAGAGTTTGTGTGGAAACTTGTGTTTGTGATTGGAAATCAAAGTTTGTTGCTTTGGGTGTTTGGGGATTGAAATTTTGGTGTAGAAATTGTTCCTTGTGTTGAAACCCTAGGTTGAGAACTTTGTGATTGTTTAACAATGGATGAGAGCAAGTTGAAGTTTGAGAAGTTTGATGGGAAGGACTTTGGCTTTTGGAAGATGCAAATAGAGGACTATTTGTACCAAAAGGGTCTTCATCTACCTCTTGAGGGCAAGAGATCGGATACTATGAAGAAGGAAGATTGGAGAGTGTTGGATAGGCAAGCACTTGGAGTGAGAAGGTTGACATTGAGTAGGAGTGTAGCCTACAATGTCAAGGATGAAACATCGACGGCGGATGAACTTTGTCGAACATGTATGAGAAGCCTTCGATAATGAACAAGGTGTTCCTTATGCGTCGGTTGTTTGAGCTTGAGATGAATGATGGTACTTCGGCTCCGGAGCACATAAATGAATTCAACGCGATTGTTTCTCAATTGTCTTCGGTTGATATCAAGTTTGATGATGAGGTGAAGGCCTTGATTTTGTTGTCATCGTTGCCTAGGTCTTGGGATACGGTGGTTGCCGCCATTAGCAACTCTTACGGCAAGGAGAAGTTGAGGAATGATGATGTGAGGGACTTAATCTTGAGTGACAGCTTGAGGAGGAAGGAGTCCGGGGAGTCATCCGGTGGTGCCTATTCTAGTGAGGCAAGGGGGCGATGGAGACAACAAAAGGGAAACCCAAGAGGGAGATCGAAGAGTAAGGGAAGGAGTAAGTCGAGGGGAAAGGGAAACATTGTGTGTTCGAGTTGTGGAGTGAAGGGTCATACAAAGAGAGAGCGTCCGAATCCTAAGAAGAAGGGTGGCTCTAATCAAAAGAGCAATGATGACTCAAGTTCATCGGTTAGCTTGGCATCAAGCAATGAATTTGGGGATGCCTTGATCTTGAGCGTGGATAGTCCCATTGAGACATGGATACTGATTCGAGTGCATCGTTTCATTCTTCACCTTGAAAAGAAATTTTCCGGAACTTCAAGAGTGGCAAATATGGGAAGGTGTTTCTTGTGGATGATAATTCGTTGGACATTGTGGGGAAGGGAGATGTGATGATCAAGACTTCAAGTGGGAGTTCATTGAAGCTTGAAGACGTGAGGTATATTCCTAAGCTAAGGAAAAATTTGATTTCGGTGGGTCAATTGGACTCAAGTGGCTATAGAAATATGTTTGGTGAGAGTACATGGAAGGTGTCAAAGGGTGCCATGGTGGTTGCTCGGGGCACGAAGATTGGTACTTTGTACACAACCTTAGGGTGTATAAACATGGTTGCTACAACCACGGAGTGTGATACCAAGCTATGACATACTCGACTTGGTCACATGAGTGAGAAAGGGATGAGGATGTTAGCTTCAAAGGGTAAGTTGTCGGGCTTGAAATCAATCGACATGAAATTTTGTGAGACATATGTCTATGGGAAGCAAAAGAAGGTGTCTTTCACAAAAACCCAACGGTCCTTGAAGAAGGAGAAGCTAGAGCTTGTGCACACGGATGTATGGGGCCCATACCCCATCAAGTCCCTTGGTGGATCTCACTATTTTGGTACCTTCATTGATGATTTAACCCGGAAAGTATGGGTCTACTTCATGAAGCACAAGTCGGAGGTGAATGAGAAGTTCAAGACTTGGAAGGCGGAGGTTAAAAATGCTTTGGGGACGAAGATAAAGAGTATAAAGTCCGATAATGGAGGAGAGTATGAGTTGGAAGCTTACAAGGAACTTTGTAAGGAGCATGGCATTGTTTTGGTGAGGACTATTCCCGGAAAGCCTCGCCAAAATGGGGTAGCGGAGCGGATGAATAGAACACTACTTGAGAGAGCAAGGTGCATGAGGTTATTTGCGGGTCTCCCAAAGTGCTTTTGGGCGGATGTCGTTAGCACCGCGGCTTATTTGATAAATCGTGGACCTTCGGTGCCCTTGGGGTTCAAGATACCGGAGGAGGAGTAGAGTGGTAAGGAGGTGTCTTATACTCACTTGAAGACCTTTGGGTGTGTGGCCTATTTGCAATCCGAGAAGAGAGACAAGCTTGACTCTAAAGCCATGAAATGCTACTTTGTGGGGTATGGTGATGAGAAGTATGGATATAGAGTGTGGAATCCTAGTAACCGCAAGGTTATTAGGCATTGTGACATTACCTTTGATGAGAACTCCTTGTACAAGGATAACTTTGGTGGAAAGTCCGTTGAAAAAGAATACATTGAGAGTGAGCGAGAAGTTGTTGAGATAGATGGTGATGTGAGAATTGGAAACGAAGATGAAGATGTGCCAATTCAACATGCATCTCCTCAACATGTTGTGCAAACTCCGGGTGATCCGGTTTCTAGTGAATCGGAGGAAGATGAGGATACTTTTCAGATGGAGGAGGTTAAGGTTCAAGGTGAGCCTAGTGAGGTTCGTGAGGAACCAAAGACACCGCCACCGGTGAGGAGAACATCAAGGCTCTCTAAAGCACCGAATAGGTTCACACCACCACCCATAAAGAAGACTTCGGCGGATTACTTGTTGACGGATTCCGGTGAACCGAAATGTTATGTTGAGGCAATGAGGTTGGGTGATTCGTTGAAGTGGGAGCATGCAATGAGTGAGGAAAGGAGCTCATTGAAGAAGAACGACACTTGGGTGTTGGTTGACTTGCCTATGGGCAAGAGAGCACTTTTGTGCAAATGGATCTTTCGCAAGAAGGATGAGCCGGATGGTAGTATTCGGTATAAAGCAAGACTGTTGTTAATGACTTTTCACAAAAGGAGGGCATTGACTTTCATGAGATTTTTGCTCCGGTTGTGAAGTTGACTACCATTAGAATCTTGTTGGCAATTGTGGCTTCGGAAAACTTATTCCTTGAGCAAATGGATGTGAAAACGGCGTTTTTGCATGGTGATTTGGAAGAAGAAATCTACATGAAACAACCGGAAGGGTTTGAAGTTCGGGGAAAGGAAGACATGGTATGCAAGCTCAGACGGAGTCTATATGGGTTGAAGCAAGCTCCAAGACAGTGGTACAAGAAGTTTGATAGCTTCATGTTATGCAATGGTTTCGTGAGAACGGATGGCGATCATTGTTGTTACTTTCAAAGGTACGTAAATGGTTATGTTTACTTGCTTTTGTATGTTGATGATATGCTCATTGCAGGTACTAGCATGAAGTTTGTGAATGACTTGAAGAGGAAGTTGTCGGAGAGATTTGAGATGAAAGACTTGGGTGAGGCCAAACAAATACTTGGCATGAGAATCTCTAGGGACTTATCGGCGGGTTTGTTGAGGTTGTCTCAAGAGGAGTATGTCAAGAAGGTGCTAAAGCGGTTCAACATGGTTGATGCGAAGCCTCGTAGCTCACCTCTTTCGGTGGACCTCAAATTGACAAAGGAGGATTCAACCAAGACAAAGGAAGAAAAGGAAAGGATGACCACTTTTCCTTATGCTTCGGCCGTGGGGAGTATGATGTATGCTATGGTTTGTACTAGGCCTGACATTGCCCATGCGGTGGGAGTTGTGAGTAGGTTCATGTCAAATCTGGGTGAGCGACATTGGGAGGCCGTGAAATGGCTCTTGAGGTACTTGTTGGGTACCTCTAATATGGCTCTTTGCTTTGGGAGGAATGGAGTTGTTCTTGAAGGTTTTGTGGATGTCGATTTCGGGGGATGCTATGACTCAAGCAAAAGCACTTCGGGGTATGTTTTTACTATTGGTGGTACTACCATTAGTTGGATGAGCAAGCTTCAAAAGTGTGTGTCCATGTCTACGATGGAAGCCGAGTATGTTGCTATGTCGGAGGCGGGGAAAGAGATTGAGTGGTTGAAGAGTTTCCTTGAGGAAATGGGTAAGAAGCAAGAGGTTTGTGTGTTGCATAGTGATAGCCAAAGTGCGGTGCAATTGGCTAAGAATCCTATGTTTCACTATCGCACTAAACACATCAAGAGGCGGTATCACTACACTACGAGTCTAGTGGAGGATGGCTCTATGTGTTTGAAGAAGATTGCAGGATCGAAGAATCCGGCGGACATGCTCACGAAGGTTGTAACTTGTGAGAAATTGGGGTTGTGTAGGACCTCAATTGGGCTCCATCCATGAGTGGTGGATGGTTGTAATGGTGGGGGAGCTATGGTGAAACATTGATGAGATGATTGATGATGATGAGAGATGTGTTGGGGATGTTAGTAGCATGGTCTTAGACCGATCTCCAAGTGGCAGATATTTAGGTCTATGGTGTGGAGATGGCTAAGAGCCAAGGTTACAAAGAAGGGCTCATGAGGTGCAAGGAAGGAGCAAAGTGAGGAGATACTTGGCAGCTTCTGGTCGCGGGTCGCGACGGGCTGGTCGCGGGTCGCGACGGGCTGGTCGCGGGTCGCGATACCTGTCGCGGGTCGAGACCAGCGCCTGCCCCTGCACCCTGTTTTTGCGATTTCGTCTCATGTGCAGCCGTTTTTGCTATTTACGGGGGTAGTATAAATACCCCTTTTTTCCCCATTTGTAAATATGACATAATATCACACAAATCAAGAGACTAGAGAGAATTTCTAGGGTTTTGTGCCTTTGTGTGTGTAGCTCAAAATAACTTGTATCTCTCTCAATCAATTATCAAGATCAATACTACTCCTTAGTGCTTGTGGGTTTTTACTCCCAGATTCTCGGGTCTTCCCACGGTGCCATTACTTAACTCTCTCTCTCATTTATTTCTTCATTTATTGTTGTTTTGCTTGCTTGCTTGGTTGTTGGCTTCCGTTGTTATTATTGGTGATTGCAAACTTGTTTCTACTTGATTCTATGTTCTCAACACAAACTAGTTGTATGATTGTATTAGAAGCATAAACAAGAACAAGATTTTTTTGACCTTAGTCTTCTTTTTTTTCTTTGAAAGTTTCTATTTAATGTCATCAATTTAAATGAGAGTCAATGATCACTTCCTCCACTGGATATTTCATTTTGGGATTAGCGTTCTAAACATTTCATATGAAATGAGAGGCTTTGAGTTCAAGAGTTCATGATCAAGTTGTTATAAAATGAATGAAATAAACCCACAAATGAAGTAAATAGTATCCCTCCGTTGAGCAAAAGTAGTGTTTGCGGTTGGACGAGTCAAATGAGTAGCAAGGAGAATAATCGATAATTTCCAGTAGGTTGCTTCTTCACAATCAGTCATAGGTGACAAATCTACAGGCACAAGAGCGCTCACAGACTCTCCCTTGCTCATCCGCGCCTAGCACTAACGCAAAGGGAAAGAGCCAAATGAAGTTCTACGAATGACTTACGTTGCGCGTATAAATGAGTATGATATTTTGTAGGAACAAAATATTGTTAACAAACAAGTAATATCTGTCGCTAGTGTTGAAGACTTAAGAGTACCGGAAGAAGAAACACTCTAGAGACTAGAGAGTCACTGGTCCTTCGCATATAGGGATCATCGCTGATGCAAACATATACTATACAAATGGTTAAAAAGTAGTGCAAAAATGATATAAATACGTAGCAGTTTTGAATGTAAGACAACAACAGTTAGAAATTTGTTTAATTTATTTTATTGATTTATGCATCAGCTTCAGTTTTTACACAAACTTTTATGAAAGAAAAATAACATAATCAAGCTTAATTGAGGAAGAAGGAGAAGATGAATACCTTCTTCATTTTTGCGCTCAATGAAATGGAAAGACACTACTTGAGGTTTGAGAATATACGAAATGTTCAACTAAGCTGAATAAACTACATAGCTAAGAAGCTAAGATTCTAAGAGAATTTCGTTGTTGCATTGATTGTTGTTGTGTCGTTGTTGGTGATAAAATCTTCCTTTTATATACATCTTTAAAGGCAGTTCTCTAGTTGTTTTTAATCATATCCAATCCGTTAGTGGTGCTACTTCTTTATGCATGGGAGGACCAGGTGAGACTCTATCATCCCGCGTTTTCCCCCGCATTTCTTAAATGTCTTTGACTCCAGGTTTTGGCTCTTGGACTTCTGAATCTTGCGTCTTCTTATCTTCATGGGATGCTTGTTTGACTTTGAGCCTACCTAATACCACCGGACTTTGGTTTTTATCATTATTGCCATGCACTTTGACTTGACACCCATGTTGGACCTAAAACGAACTATATAAAAAAGATAATGGTAAAAAATATATATACTTCTTTGTTCAACAAGTGAATGTATGTTTTAAAAATGAAAATTGCTTTTTTTTTTCCCGAATCTGTTCAAGGTAGATTTTGTAATTTACTAATTAGTTATGTAATGCTTTGATTTTAGTGTTGATTTCGATTTCCTTGACGATAATTAATATATCTAAAAAAAATTGAAGTTAGGATCAATTGACATTGCTGTATAAGGAGAAACTAATCAATTTACAGAAATTTAGGCTTTCAGCCTGATAAAAATAACTTTCAAAATTAATCTAACAATAGAACAAAAATAGAGTAGAAAGGGCCACCAAAAAGAGGTGCATTTATATATTATACTACTTTCTACAATTATTGGGAGCTAGCTAGTAACTTTAAGGTTGCTACCTTGGTTTACTTTATGGTTTTCCTATATTAATCTAGCATAATGGAAGTAGATTTAACTTTTACGTTGGAGTTAGGTAACTTGTCAATCTATCAAACATAAAAAGGTGAAAACAATAAAGAACATAAAGATACTACTCCTCCATATATATGTGATGCACATGCAGACAATATTAGTCCTCAAGGACAAAGGTAAAAATATTTGCTCAAGTTAAGGTCGATTACCAATTGTACCACCTCCACAAAACCATGATATATACCTTTCTATGCTAATTTATTTTCGGCAACATTTTTATGATACTTATGTTTAAAATAAAACCTTTCCCGTGTAAAACAATCCACTTAAAATTGCTACATTAGCTATTTGGAAGCAAGATTAAAGATTGTGTAATAATGTAGAAAGTATTATAAGAATTGATAACTCAGCGTGTTTGGTTTAAATAATTAAAATATAATAATGGTATGAGCATGAAAACTCATTACTTGCTTTTAATCGTTTGGTTCAATTTAAGGGATAGGATAATAGATATGAGACAACTCACAAGCCGCCTCCTCTCTCTTTTTCCCTCTCCTCCCTCTTTTCTCCCCAAACCCTAGTTTTTATCTAGGGGCTACCACTACCCTTTTGGGCGGTGGTAAGCCCCTTTTTGCTTTTGCTTAATTAGTTCATTGTTATTGTTACTAATAAACTCCAGTCTCTCTCTAATGGAGAATTTTTTTACCCATATATTGGGTTTTATCTCTCTCCATGTGAGAGTTTGGGGACTTTGTTTTTTGTTATTTGTGTGTTTCTGAAGGTTCCTTTGTTGATCGGATTTTGTGCGGGGTTGCAACAGACGTCAATACTTCATTTACAATCAGTTGATTTGAATTCGGTTCTACTTCAAAACTACAACAGATCGATAGACCCCCTTGTAGAAGGCTGCAACAGACAGCGATATGAGAAACGAGGGTTTTCAGAAGTGTTAGATCTCCTCAACGATCGTGGTTTTGCTATGTTAGAATTTTATTTAATTCAGTTTGATTTATATTTGTTAGTTTTGGCTTCTATTGTAGATGTCGTATGACTTCAAATCAATGAATGAATTCTTATTTCAAAAAAAAAAAATAATAGATATGAGATTGAAGGGGTTTAGAGGGGAAATGAGAAACCCTTGGGTATATAGGAGTTCCTAATTTCTATACAAAATTTTCTTAATAAGCAAACAACTTTTTTTTTCTTCATTAATGGTTTCAAATCCATTTCATTCAATAACCTTCCAACCAAACACTTCTTATAAATTTATAATTATTCGCTAAAATATTATATGATGTAAATGCACAATAACTTATCATAAGATCTAAACAATTAACTTTTTTTTTTATTTATACTTCCTTCATTTCAAAATAGATGATACACTTTCAAATAATGAACGGATTTTGACGCAAAATTTTCTAAACTTTATTAAGTGAATTAAATTAAAGATATTAATTGGAAGTGGGCTATGTTATTAAACTGATAACCACATCAAAAGTGTATCATCTATAAACACTCCAAAATTTTGTCAAATCACACACTACTAAAGAAGGAAAAAAAACAAAGTGTATCATCTATTTTGAAACACCCATTCTGAAAATTGTATCAGCTATTTTAAAACGAGAAAGTATGATTACCTCTTGGAAAACATCGTTGAGATTGTAATATTTTATGGATTAATAGGGTCTCATCTTTCCTACGAAATGTGTTCCAACTACTTCCTCATAAGTGAGATACTTTTTCGGTTTGAATAGGGGATCGCCCTTTCTTATTGAAGTAGGCACGTTGATAAAAGCATAAACTTACACTACAAAAAAAAGAGTTTTAGCTACACATTTTTTGTGGTTGATAGAAAATTTGCAACGAAATTGTGTTACGATGCAAAATTGGTTTTCAACTCCGTTGCAAAATTTGCTACAGAAAATTAAATCCGTTGCAAAATTTGCTACGGATAACTAAATCGTATCAAATATTTGGTACGGAATATATTTTTGTTTGAAAATTTACTACGGAACACAATTTCGTTGCAAATTTTTCCGTAGCAAATTTTGCTACGGTTTAAACGGAATAATATTCGGTAGCAAAATTTTCAACCATCTTTATAAACCATTACAAAGTTTGCTACGGAAAATTATTCCGTTTCAAAATGAACTATGGACTTTATAAACCGTTGCAAATTTTGCTACGGAATACAATTGACGGCGTAATATTAAGAATAAATATAAAGAACATAAGCCAACTACGAGTCTGTTCAACATGTATAGCTCAGTTGGGACCTACTCCACTTTCCACAGCCTTGTCTCCGTTTCGATTCATACTAAGAGCATTTCCAAGGGATTTATGGGGGGAGTAGTCAGGTGTGATGCATGGGGGTAGAAGCTCAAATTAGCTATCGATAGAAAATCCGTAGCAAAAATTTGCAACGGAATATGATTTGTTGCGGATAGAAAAAATCCTTAGCAAAAATTTGCTACGGAATATGATTTGCGACGGATAAGAAATTCGTATAAAATCGTAGCTAATTTCGCTACGGATCCACTTCCTCTGTCGCAAAATTTAGTTTGCTATTTCTGTAGTATAAACACACTTTGCAACGATTTTTGATGTTTGCTACGGAAATTTTCCGTAGCAAAATACAATTTTTTTTGTAGTGTTAGTCCATTTGCAGTCGTGATGTTTGCTACTAAAGAGAAACATGGTTGAAAGAGCTAGTTAGTGATCTTGCTTGCATCATGATTGTATTGTGATGGTCGCAATGCAATATTTTTAGCAAATGAACAAGTCCATCATGAGAGGATTAAACACATATATGTGAGATATCGTAACCTGAGGAATGAGAAGAGAATTTAGGTGAAGATCGAACGTGGAACTTGCTAATGATCCTACTGATATGTTCACCAAGCCCATTCCACATGACAAGTAACAACATTTTTTCAACTTGCTAAATGTTCTAAATGGTTGATATGCCCCTTAAGGAGCATTTGGACGTAGAGGGGAAGTTAGTGTACATCTAGCAATCTTCTTTATGTTGCATCTAGTACATTTGGTATATCTGGCAACTTTGATGTTGCCTCTGTTACATGGGAAAATTCAAGTCAATGTGGAGATTTGTTGATATATGCCTTGAATTATCTGCCACTAGGATTAACCAAGCACGAGTTCTATCTGAATTATAAGGTTCTGTAAACCTTGTTTCTACTTTGGGTTTGTTGTGTGCTCATCCGGTTTAGGTTAAATACCTAGTACTAACTTCTGTCTATTATTTACTTTAATCCGTGTTCTCTCTCTCCCGATAATAAAACAATTTCTCCCTTGCCTAGTACAAGTAGCTAACACATTTTGAGTGAACTACGTTAGATTTGTGTGTTATTTTTTTTTATTATTTACATTTTTAATTCTTGTTTAATCTTTCACAACATACAATATGATATACTCAGGGTAATCGTATCGTTGGTACACTATTACAAACCTTGCCTAATTCATAACACATACAATAAACTAATGTAAGATGGTTGCATGGAAAAGTGTTACCTAGCCTTTTTCTTATAGCTAACCAACAACATTCTATTTAGTTTTCTCTCTATTTACGATCACTTCTTATTTACTCTTGCTACCTTTAAGCTTTAAGGTTAGCTTTAGTATGAAAACTTGGAAAAAAAGAGTAATAATCAAAACTTCTGAAGAGATAGTGGTGGCTGGTGGGGGCTTCTGGTTTGAGAGGGAATCAAAAACAGTTTTAAAAAAACAATAATACAAAAGGAAATGGTTAAAGGGAAAAGGATTGTGGTTAAAGGTTTGAAATTTTTGTTTTTGTTCCCTGAAAATCCGCCTGAATTGATATCCTGTCGGTGATAATATGAAAGCTTCAGTAAATCAGCTCCTTTTTTTGTTTTACACACTTTGAGATTCATAAAATTTGATAATTGGTTTAACACCAGTTAAATCCATATCGATCACATACCATGTAATATTTATTAGAAAATAAACAGTGTTGGGACACTTTGTCCATGTGTATTTTGATGATGACAAACACATGTATGTTATTAACATGTTTTGGGTATGTGTCAGTGAAATAATTCTGTTCGAGCAACAAAGTCATTAGAGTTTTTGACAGTTGGATATTTAAACAAAGTATGAAAATAATTTTAGCATAATTACTTATTCTCTTAGAGTTAAGAAATGAAGTAATCATGTTAATATTATTTTTCATAAAAATCTGTTTCTTGAAATAAAGATTTTGTATATAAATAAAGATAGTTTTCTAAAACTGATTATGTGATTAGTTTTGGAAAATATTATCTTCTTTTTATGTCAAAGATAAAATGATTTATTCTAAAAATATTTTATCCTCTACCAAAATTTCCAATGATACATGAAGATCAGCTTTGGAAAAGATATAAGACGAGTTTGGAAAGATAGAAGATCAAAGATTATGGCCCGGATTTTTCGGAAGAGATATTTGTCTTCAGTGGCTCTGAGCAAGGCACTGAGTACGGCACTGAGCATGGCACTGAGCTGTTATATAGCTGGAAACAGTTTTAGATCGTAACTTTCCTCATTAACTTATCAAGAAGCACGATTTTAGAGGACTAAAATCTTTCTGTAATTTTCTTATTATAGAGAGTGTTGGGTTGGTTTGAGTATAAATCTAATTCAATTAGCAACACTTAGGGTTAAGTGTTGGGGGGCACTACTAGGGTTAGTAGTGAGGGAATCAAGTTGTATCAAGGGTTTGGTATTTTGTGATTCAATTAATAAAAGAAAAGGTAGGGTGGACGTAGATCTCAGAGGTGAGATTGAACCACGGTAAAATTGCTTGTCTCGTCACTTTATTACTGCCTTTCTATTTACCATTCTAGAAATTCTTATCGAATTAAAAATATTCATATACGCAACTCAAAAGCTCAGAGAAGGTCTCTGAGATCTCGAAAGAAAGTTCGATAAAATTTAGAAAATACCACACTCAATTCAACCCCCCCCCTTGAGTGTCTCCTTGTGATCCAACAATTGGTATCAGAGCCTAATATTCTTGTAAGGTTAATCCCTAGAGAATAGCTAGCATGAATTTACAAAATGACTCTCAAAGAAGACACTCAAAGTGCCCGATTTTCAATGGAGAAGATTATGGATGGTGGAAGGCTAGGATGAGGATTTACATCCAAGGGTCGGATTATGAATGCTGGAAAATCATAAGAAAAGGACCCATCCTCATCCAAGTCAAAAATAATGAGGGAAAGTTGGTTGACAAAGACGAAGACGACTATGATTCAACCGACTATGCAAAGGCCGAGAAGAACTTTAAAGCTATGAATATTCTCCAATATGGAATTGGACCTGATGAATACTCAAGGATCTCTGCTTGCTCAACGGCAAAGGAAATATGGGATACTCTCGAGTTAGCCCACGAAGGCACGAATGAGGTAAAACAATCTCGCATTGATTTGTTAGTTCAACAATATGAATTGTTTACCATGGATAAAGATGAATCAATAAATGAAATGTTTACTCGCTTTACTATCATCACAAATGAATTGCGTTCTCTTGGAAAAATTTATTCTTCAGAAGAATTGGTTAGGAAAGTGTTAAGAAGTTTGACAAGTCGTTGGCTACCAAAAATAACTGCTATACAAGAAGCCAAGGACTTGTCGAAACTTCCCCTAGAACAATTAATTGGTTCTTTAATGACTCATGAACTTGTTCTAGATGCTAAAAATCCTACACCAAAGAGCAAAGGTCTAGCATTAAAAACTGAATTAGAAAGTGATGATAGTGATAGTGATGAAGATGTTACTTTTCTTACTAGGAGATTCAAAAATTTTCTTAAAAAGAACAAAAATAGTAATCCTATCAAGAATGCGAATTTCAAAGGTAAGAGTACTACATCTAACTATAAGAAAAGTGCTACTAACTTTGGATGTTTTAAGTGTGGAGAATATAACCACAGGATCAAGGAATGTCCCTTGTGGGAAAATGAGAAACCCAAAGATAAAAGAGAACAATCAAAAAGGGAGTTCAAGAAGGCCATGGTAGCAGCCGTATGGGGAGAATCCGAGTCTGATGAGGAACAGTCAGAAGCACTGAGCCAAGAGGCAAAACTTTGCCTAAATGCTACTGAAGGATCTCAGAGAAGGTCTCAGTACCTAGATGACTCGCATCTATGTCTTATGGCGAAAACACCCACCTCCCAAGATGAGGAGGACAATGCAGAGGTAAATCTCACTTCTTTGAAATCTAAGATACCTCTATTATCCAAAAACAAACTAATTGCTTTGCTTAGTAATGTAATTGACGATTGTCAAGAAATGCGTGATGAATTTATAAACATGAAAAAAGATTTGAAAAACATCACTAAGCAAAAAATTGGGTTGGAATTGGAATATAAGGAATTGCTGGATGATAACAAGGACTTGGTCAAAAGAAATAAAGAAATGGACAAAACGATAAATGACCAAGTCGTTGAGATAAGTGCGCTAAAATATGAAAAAGCTCTTGCTAAAGAAATTGTAAACAACACTGTGCCCTATACTGAGCTTGAGGCAAAGAAGCTTGACTTTGAAAAACAAATAAACGTTTTGAACCTTGAATTACTGGAACTGAAAAATGAAAAGGAAAACCCTAGGGTCGACCCTATAAATGAAGGACAAGGTACAAAACTTTGTGAAGATTTTGAAAAAGCCAAACATGACTTAAACACCCTAAATGACAAAAATGAAAACTTGAAAGCAACAATTGAATCTTTGAAGGTGCAACTGCAGAAGTCAAAAATTGCCACACCTGGTAGTAATATCCTAGACATTATGATCTCTCAAACGAAGAATCGAAACAGACTTGGTTTAGGATATACTGACCAGAAGCTCAGTACAGGTCTCAGAGCTAAAAATTGTGAAAGAGACTTTCGAAAGCGAAAATATGTTGATCTTCCTGAATATTTGATTTGCTTCTTTTGTGGAAAGAATGTACATCTCATGAATGACTGTAATGCAAAGAAAAAACATGTTGAGAAGAATGCAAAGTATGTAAATCAAATATGGGTTAGAAAGGATCTCTTAGATGCTCAACGAAATAAGAAGGGACCCAAGCAAGTTTGGGTTCCTAAAACTAACAAGTGATCTTTTTGCAGGTGAAAGTGAGAGAAAGCAGCCTATTATCCTCCGCATTAGCTGCTTAAGACCTATGATTAGTGAAAATTCAATTCCTCTCATTTGTAGCCTTACCATGGAGGGTGTGTTACATTTGGCAACAATAAAAAAAGGGATGACTTTATTGGCTTTGAGATATATTTCTAGCAATTGATTTGTGTTATATGCCTTATCTTCTCTCATAGATGTGTTGAATCGGAGTCTATAATATTTATCCATGTGAAAATTTGTGAAAGAGTCTTTTAATTGTGATTTAGGACTCGCAAGGTCTAATGATGCTGTCCTGATGTCTTGATTCTAAGTTGCCAAAGTATTAAGCTAAATGATCCTAAGTTGCTGAACTATTGAGCTATGAAATGTTAATTCACTTTTCTATGGCAAGCTTGATTTTTAGCCCGATTTTTTTATTTGCTTATTTTGAGTTTGACATTTGGCCTTATTATTTCTTCTTAACTTATTCTTCATTTACTTCCCCATTACATCCTCGTTTTCATCCCCTATTGCTCCAAACAACAAGTGCTTTTAACCTTGATTCATGATTATGTTCGGGCAAAGACATTCTGTAAAAATGGTGAAAGAAGATGTCATGAGTTGTGGGGGAACTTGAAGAGGTCGGCAATGAAATTCTATAAGTGAAAGAAAGAAATCAGTGGGGCACAATACAAGGCACAGTACAAGGCACAGTGCCATGGACATAATTTGAAAGAAGATAAGATCACGTTTCACAAGTTAATATTCTTTGCTGGTTCTCATTAATTGACTCTATGATTTCTATATAGTCTACATCTCCTTATCAAAAAAAAAAAAAAGAAGCATATATATATAAAAGGAAAGAGATGAGACAATTCATATTAGAGTTTAATTATGAGATGATGAAAAGAGTTGTGATTACCATGTCTTTGGATTATTAAATATACGAAGCAAAGCTATCTTTGAAGGAAAGAGATTGTCCAGTGGCACAGTAACATATACAGTGCTGAAGTGAAGAAAGTTCCAAAATCTATGCGTGATGATGTCAAAAAGGTGAGTAAGGTTTGAGCACTTGTTGAGCATATCCCCATTCCAAATAATTCAAGCTTGCTTACCTTATTTCTTTATCCTACCATAATTCTTCACTTTTACCTTATGATCCATAACTTTGAATTGTGAATTGGATTAACTCTTGCTTCATAGTTTCGGATTGTGAGTTGGATTAGTTATATCTTCAAAACTTTGGATTGTGAATTGAATCTTGACGTAGCACCAGCATCACTAGATTGATTTTTGCTTGAGCTACTATTTTGCATGGACAATTGACTTCGAACTATTTAAGTACTATGGATTTTTATGCCTCCTTTTTGATAATGCCAAAAGGGGGAAGATTTGGTATATAGTACTATGTTAATGCTAGATGTTCATTCTCATGAAATCGTATCATGTTTGCCAATGTAATATTTGCTTATGTTGAGGGGGAACTATTATGTGTTTGTCATCATCAAAAAGGGGGAATTTGTTGGGACACTTTGTCCATGTGTATTTTGATGATGACAAACACATGTATGTTATTAACATGTTTTGGGTATGTGTCAGTGAAATAATTCTGTTCGAGCAACAAAGTCATTGGAGTTTTTGACAGTTGGATATTTAAACAAAGTATGAAAATAATTTTAGCATAATTACTTATTCTCTTAGAGTTAAGAAATGAAGTAATCATGTTAATATTATTTTTCATAAAAATCTGTTTCTTGAAATAAAGATTTTGTATATAAATAAAGATAGTTTTCTAAAACTGATTATGTGATTAGTTTTGGAAAATATTATCTTCTTTTTATGTCAAAGATAAAATGATTTATTCTAAAAAGATTTTATCCTCTAGCAAAATCTCCAATGATACATGAAGATCAGCTTTGGAAAAGATATAAGACGAGTTTGGAAAAGATAGAAGATCAAAGATTATGGCCCGGATTTTTCGGAAGAGATATTTGTCTTCAGTGGCTCTGAGCAAGGCACTGAGCACGGCACTGAGCATGGCACTGAGCTGTTATATAGCTGGAAACAGTTTTAGATCGTAACTTTCCTCATTAGCTTATCAAGAAGCACGATTTTAGAGGACTAAAATCTTTCTGTAATTTTCTTATTATAGAGAGTGTTGGGTTGGTTTGAGTATAAATCTAATTCAATTAGCAACACTTAGGGTTAAGTGTTGGGGGCACTACTAGGGTTAGTAGTGAGGGAATCAAGTTGTATCAAGGGTTTGGTATTTTGTGATTCAATTAATAAAAGAAAAGGTAGGGTGGACGTAGATCTCATAGGTGATATTGAACCATGGTAAAATTGCTTGTCTCGTCTCTTTATTACTGCCTTTCTATTTACCATTCTAGAAATTCTTATCGAATTAAAAATATTCATATACGCAACTCAAAAGCTCAGAGAAGGTCTCTGAGATCTCGAAAGAAAGTTCGATAAAATTTAGAAAATACCACACTCAATTCAACCCCCCCCTTGAGTGTCTCCTTGTGATCCAACAAACAGAGTTATAGATTATCTATTCAAATTTGGATCTCAAATCAATCACGAATCGATTGATGTTCATGCGAATTTATAACCACATTATTTTTTATCGTCAGATAGTTTAAGTTTCATCTTAAAAGAAAGATCTTCTAAAATTTTCTTATATCTTTTATTAAAAAGTTGATAATTGATTTATATGTTGAAAACCTTTAATAGAATGCCATCATGATTATATACATGAGGAGCTTCACTTTCATTTTGTTTTCATGACTATTTTGCTTGTGATACCCACGAAGGGGCAGGTAAATGGATAATTTATGTTAAGGTAATAAATTTGACAATTATGAATAATCATTGCCACCTTTTTTTCCTTTTACTTTGATCCTTTTCTCATATATATGAAAGTTAAACAAAATCTACCCTCAACAAAAAAAGTAAACAAAATCTCTCAGATCTAACGTGAGAAATGCTTTATAGGAGTACTTGATGAGGTTAAAAGAAGGACAAATTTGTAATAAACCAACATGGCTATTAGAAATTTTAGAGGGATCAAACTCATAACTATAATGAAAACAAGCAAACAAATAGAAGGTTTTAGATCAAATTTTAAAAATCACTTATACTAATCAAAATCTTGAAGTACAAAGTAATTTTCTAACAAATAATCTCACAAGACAGTTACAACTTCGGAATCTCCTATATAGCAATAGCAACTCTTTGCAGGTTTTTCTTCTAATGAAAGCTTTTTCGCTATAACTTAACTTAAATCTAAATATTACCTCTAATGGTCTTCATATGGAGACCTATAAACCCCATTAACCTAATTACATTAGAAAACTTAATATACACCAGTAAGCTTCCATAAATTTTTCATGATATTAACAATTTAAAAATCATCCAAATCGATTTTAGGATATTCCTAATTAAGTTGGACCTCAAGAAGTTTACGAATTGCAAAATTTTATATTCCTAATTAAGTTGGACCTCAAGAAGTTTACTAATTGCAAAATTTTGTGCCATAAACCTAGTTGGCTTCTACATTTCTTGTGCCCCCTTGTAGCTCCAAGACCAAAGTTATTCAACCACATCAAATGCTCGGCCCAGGGCCGTTTTTGAGATTTCGGAGGCCTAGGACGAAAATATAATTGGGGCCCTATAAACTTAGTTATACCTATATATTTATCTGAGCGAAATACATATATACTTTCTCTATTTTCTAAAGATTTATCCATACACTATTCCTACAAAGCCCAAGGCAAAAGAGAGATAGATTATAAAGTGGGTCCTTTTGTTTACTTATATAAGAGAGAAAATATGGTTGTAAGAGAATATAGAATCATATAAACCCAAGAAATAGGATAAAGTACTACGAAACGGGATAAATCTTTGTAAAATTAGGAATTAATTAGAATTGAGCACTTTAAATAACAAACTAAAACTACACATGGGTGGATCTTTAGAGAACCAAAGGAGTAACTCTTCTATTAAATTCAATTAGACACAAAATAAAATATTTTACAGTTATCGTATGCAGCCGCCAAGGATTAATCTAGATGTGATTTATCACTTTTGGAAGTCGAACCAACTTATTGAATGCTATTTATATAAATATTATTATCAGGTCTATTGATTAATATGGACATCATGTTGCATCTGTATGTAATTAAAAATTTGTAACATACATAAACTTATCAGCTACTTCACGTGCAAATGTCTCTTCCAAATCTAATACCCTAGTTCAAATCTCAATATATTACGAGTACCATTGTAATCAAAAATGTTATGATCATATTTGAAATAGAAGAACAAAAAGTGATGGAAACAGATTTATTTGAATAATTCACAGAATTAGTTACATTAAGAGCCATATTTATTGAAGGCAAACAAAGTGCTCCATGAACTTGGGGAATGCTGCCAAAAACTGAACTTGGGAAAGGAAGAAAAAAAGAAGACTAAGGGCCTGTTTAGATTTACTGAAAACAACTGAACTGAACTGAACTGAACTGATTGAAGCTGAACTGAACTGAACTGATTGGTGCTGAACTGAACTGAACTGAAATGAATTGAATTGAATTGAATTGAATTGAATTAAATTTAATAAATATATAAATAATATTTAAACAATAATAATATGAATATTAAATAAAAATTATAATGATAAGTAATAATATAAATAATTATTAATGAATAATAATAATTGTATTTTGGATATTTTTAAACGATAATTATACATAAATAATATTAATAATCATAAATTAATAATAATAATGATTAATAATATTAATGATAATTAATAAAAATTATTTTATAGTCTTTGTATTAATATATTAATACCTAATGATGATTATATAATAACAATAATATCTAAGAATTAAATTAATATTACTATTTTAATAATTAGATTTAATAATATATTAATATCTAGTAATAAATTATTGGGTCGGACTGTGCAAAATTACATCATAAACCGTTTTGACGTGATTTGATTGGATTATGGGCTGAAAACGCGGGTTTATCTGTGCTTTTAACCTAAATTATGTTCCTCCCTAATGATAATAGTAATAATAATGAATAAAACTATAATAAAAAAATAATATACAGATAATAATAATAATACTCAATAATAATGATATAAAAATAAATAATAATAAAAATAATAATAATATAACGATAATAATAATAATAATAATAATAATAATAAGAGCAATTAGTAAATAAATTAGACCAACATAATAATATTTAACAAAATGGTTATAGAAGAACTGAACTGAACTGAACTGATTGGAGTTGAACTGAATTGAACTGAACTGAACTTAACTGAACTGATTAGAGCTGAACTGAACTGAACTGAACTGAACTGAATTGAAATTAAGCTGAAAGGCCAAAAGCTTTGGAAATGAAAACCAACGTAAATAAAAAGGTTGTCTAAGATAAATAAATGAGGTAAAATGGAGAAGAAGAGAATTGAACACGGGACTCATTAACGCTGCGAGCTTAAAAACCCTGTTGCAACACCAAACCGCCTCGACCCACGCTTATGATTAGCTTTGCATTCTATCTAATTTATACTAAATATCTAACCAGAAATTAATATATTACGGACTGCGTTTGTGGGCCTAGGGCGGGTGCCCCGGCTTCCCTGGCCCAGATAGGGGTCTGGCTCGGCCATACACTAGTTCCTCGCTATTCTTCTTGTGTTATGGTCTTGCTAATTAACATAAATAAAAAAATTAGGAATCGTTGTGTTGTTATATGATTGTTGCCTTAGAAGTGAAATTTAATGAGTTAGAGGTGTGTGCACCTGTACAAGTATTGAGAATAATTGGCTAACTTGTTTAGGTTGCTTGGCACTGTATATATATAGAGGAATAAAACCGTCTCTGAATATTACAGACTAAGTGTCTAATAAATAAATAATCAACTACCCTAATACACCCCCTCAATCTTTACGGGGAGGAATCACGGATATATTGGAGCGATGTTTACAAAGCAACTCAGAGGAAAGACCCTTAGTAAATATATCAGCAACCTGTAACTGTGTCGGAACATGCTTGACCTAAAGTCCACCTTTAGCAACCATCTCACGAACAAAATGAAAATCAACATCAATGTGCTTACCACGATCATGATGAACAGGATTGGCAGTAAGATACATAGCAAAAACATTGTCACAATAGAGAATGGTAGGTCGTCGATGAAAGTACGTAAATCAGCAAACAATTGACGAATCCAAATTGTTTCGGCCGCAGTGTATGCAACGGCACGGTACTCAGCTTCAGTAGAAGACTTCGAAACAGTAGGTTGCTTCTTGGAGCGCCAGGAGATCAAATTCTTCCCTAGGAAGACATCATAACCAGTAGTAGAACGCCGAGTGTCAGGACACCTGACAGGCTAAAGTCGTATCGCCTAATCAAAAGTAATCTTAAAGTCCTATAACAAATAGTAGTCAGGAAAGTAGGGTCGAATTCACAGATAAATAGTGTTTTTTTTCCTAATTGTCAGTCAAATCTAGATTATAGAGAACGAGTGTTGTGGGTAATTATACTAAACTAGACTATAACTAAATCAAGAATATCAATATTAAAGAGTCTAGGGCATAGGTTCACCAATGATCAATATTTCGAGATGAAACACAACAATCAACAATTAATAATGCAGTCAAATAGGTTGATTTGCTCTCTCAAGTCTAAACCAACCTTAGAATGATATTAACAGGCTCTCGCAATTTATTAATACCAATTCTACCTATTGAAACTAGCTTTAATATCAAGTTTATACCTCTCGGCGCATAACTTAATATTGCAACACTATAACAATCAAATCTGGCCAAATTGGATTGAATAGACATAAAAACATTCAATAGGAATCAACATACATCAATAAAAATCAATACTTTATAAAAAACCCTTCATAATTGATCATGGATCCCCTTAAACCTAGAAATAGACTACTCAATCATAATTGGGGAAAACATATTCATAATTAAACAAGCTAACATGAATTAATAGTCAAGGATTGAATACAAATAAGAAGAGAAGAGAAGAGAAATAATACCAATTGTAGAACCAATCTTATAAGATTAAAGCTTCTATTGAAAATTCAATGTAAATTAGGGAAAAAGCAAAACTAGGGTTCTTAACTAATTGAGAGAAAAAGAATTCTAATCTCAAATGAATTAATGATGGAAAAATAAATTAGAAAATAAGATGGGAAATAATAATATTCCCTGAGTCTTTATACCTTTCTATTTCCTAAAACAACTAGAAAAATAGAGCCCAATTCGTTAAAAGATGAGACCTTATTCGACTATAAGCTACACGGAATAACCCGCGTGCGCGGGTTTTCATCCTGCAAAACAGCGTCAACTTGCAAAGACCATATCTCACAAACTAGAAGTCTTATCGGTGCTTGTGATACACCGCTGGAAAGCTCTTCAAGTCTAGTTTCCAACCCCACTAGAATCACTCAATTTAGATCTCTGGATAATGAGTTATGATCAAAATAGTTCACATGACTCGATTTCCATACTTCTTTTAATATGTTTCAGCTATGTTTGGGTTGCAATCTAACTCGAAGATGCCCTTTGGACTTATCATTTGACTTAGCTCCTTCCTAGATGCTTCTCATGCTTAAACTTGTCCAATAATACTCCAATTATGTTCTCAATACCTGAAACTATCAAAAACACCGAAAACACACACAAGAGTAATATTTTCTCAGCTTAAGTATATGCAATTATGGACTAAAAATGCAACTAAATGATACTAAAATGCAATCTAAATGCATCATGAAATACCTATATTAATATGACTCATCAACACCCGGCCCAATCAGCATCAGAGTAGGCAACAGTCACAGTAGGGGAGCCAATACCGTGAAGAAACAGCCCATAATCAGAAGTTCCCTGCAGATACCTGAAAATCCTTTTCACAGCATGAAGGTGAGTAGTACGAGGCGCATGCATAAATTGAGAAACCGAATTAACAGCATAGGCAATATCAGGACGAGTCATAGTCAAATATTGTAATGCACCAACCATACTACGATAATCTGTGGGATCAGCAAGAAGTTCAGCATCTAAGAGAGAGAGAGTGACATGAGAGACAACAGGAGTACGTACGGGTTTGACAGTATGAAGATTAAATTTATGAAGAAGATCAACTACATATTTATTTTGAGACAACATCAAACCCTGAGGAGTACATAAAACCTGAGTGCCTAAAAAATAATGCAAATCACCCAAATCCTTCATAGCAAACTGAGCAAAGAGAACATTGATAACTTTCTGAAGTAAAGAGGAACTACTACCTGTAAGAACCATATCATCAACATATAGCAAGATAATGATAATATGACCGCTTTGTTTAAGAGTGAACATGGAGGTGTCACAACTGCTGCAATTGAAACCAATAGAGAGAAGAAAATTGCTGAAACGACAGAACCAAGCTCGAGGAGCTTGCTTCAAACCATAAATGGATTTTCGTAACCGACAAACATGATGAGGTTGAGAAGTATGTTCAAAATCAGGAGGCTGACGCATATAGACTTCCTCATTGAGGAAACCATGAAGGAAAGCATTTTTAACACCGAGTTGACGAATAGGCCATTTAAAAGTTGCAGCAATGGTTAGAACTAAGCGAACAGTAGTAGGCTTAATGACAGGACTAAAGGTTTCAAAGTAGTCAATACCTGCCTGCTGATGATTACCAAAAACAACAAGTCTGGCCTTAAACCGCTCCACAGTGTCGTCAGAATTGTATTTAATCTCATACACCCACTTACAACCAAGAGCGTTTCTATTGTTGCTGCAAGGCACAAGTTCCCATGTATCATTCTTACTTAAGGCTTCATACTCAGCACGCATGGATTGTTGCCAGCGAGAATCTTTAGACGCTTATTTAAAGTTAGACGGTTTAGACTCAACAACATCGGTTTTTAAATTCATTAAATTCCTAGTTGAAATAATACCATCTTTTAAACGAGTAGTCATTGAAAGGACATTAGTAGGATCGACACACTTAGACGACTTACGAGGACGCCTAGAGAGAGGGACAATGGTAGACGGGGGAGGGACAATGGTAGACGGGGATGACACAAGGGGAACATCAAGTGGAGTAGCAAAAGACGAGGAAGGGGAAATAGGAATAGTGGCGGGTGACCCCGCGGGCGCAGATGGTACCTGCGGGCTGGCAGCATCTGCCAGCGGAAGAGGGGGATGGGATGCGGGCGCGGGCGAGGAGGATAGAAGCGAACTGGTAGCAGCGCGCAAACCTGCGGGCGCGGGGATACCACGCTGGCAGGCATCATGTTGCTGGGCAGCAGCACATGCGGTTGCGAGTATCCGTGGCTGCGGGGGGGTGCTGTTGTTCCCATATACCTCGTGCACGCACGCATCCTGCGGGTAGGCAGCGAGTTGCTGCATGTGCTCCCGTGATGCTGCGGGCGCGGGGGATGGAGGTCGCGGGCTGACCGACTCTATAGACATCCTAGGTAGGGGACCATATGGCACATGAGGGGACACATTCGACGACAAACTTGGTGCACTAGACGAGGGAAGACTCAGAAACCAAACCAAGGGGTCAAGATACTCGTCCAAAGACGAGCCAGTGGGTTTGCTAGACACAGGGAACGATAAGGAAATTTCCGTTCACTAAACAAAACATGACGACTTGTGTAAACTTTGCCAGAAACAGGATCAAGACATCGATAACCCTTATAATTTGACGCATAGCCAATGAAGACACATTGAATCGACTTAGCCTGTAATTTATTGATTTTAGGATCTAAAAACAGAGGAAAACAGGCACAACCAAAACATTTCAAAAACTCATAGGAAGGAGGACGGTGAAAAAGTTTGGAAAACGGGGATGAACCTTGCAAGGCCGAACTCGGAATACGATTAATCGTATAGACAGACGTATAACACGCATCGACCCAATATCGACTTGGCAACTCAGTTTGAATAAGCATAGTACGTGCCATCTCAATAATAGTTCGATGTTTCCTTTCTGCAACACCATTCTGTGCTTGAGTGCGAGCACAAGATTTTCGAAAAAAATTCCTGAGTCACAGAAAACGGAGCAACGGGAGGGCCTTGAAAACTGCCAAGGGAAAGCGCAAGAGTGCTGGTGGCAGGCGCGGTGGTCCGTGTGATGGAGCCCGGTGTGAGAGGGATGTGGCCGGCGGCGGTGGTGTCGGAAGATGGGGCGGCAAAAATGATGTTGTTGGGCGGAAAAACGCTAACCTAGGGTTAGGGTTAGGAAAAAAAAGGTAGGTTAAACGTGTGCGGAAGAGAAAAAAATTAACCTAGGCTCTTGATACCATGTACAAGTATTGAAAATAATTGGCTAACCTGTTTAGGTTGCCTGGCACTGTATATATATAGAGGAATAAAACCGTCTCTGAAAATTACAGACTAAGAGTCTAATAAATAAATAATCAACTACCCTAATAGCACCGATTTTTCTCTAAGTTTAGCTCAACGATCTATCCATATGCACTTGCAAGTGAAGGTGATTATGGAGTAATTTGTAATTTGCTCCTTTTTTACAATCTCCCAAGCTCATCTAACCTTTTTCTAATTCTTCAATGTTATAAGTTTTACACTTGCATGGGCTCGTATTAAAGCTTAATCATAATCATTCATAAACAATCATTCATGCTTACCTAATTTTAGACAAGCTTTAATGGCCCATTTCATTACAAGGTTATAAATCTAAATACAAATTATGAATCTGTTGCATGCAATCATGTTTTTATGGTGAAAGTGTATCTCGATAAACATAAGCATATGATGACTTTACAAATCAAAAATATGTATGAAATTTTATGTTTAACTTATTTTCAGATCTTATAGCGAGCACACCAAGTGGACCTTCATATTTATGTTAACATTATGGTGTATGAAGTACATAACTTTTATATGGAAATATCCATTAAAATGATTAATTTTATTTGGTGTATAAGGAATCGTGAATGTAGGATGAGAATTATGGTCGATCCTAAGACTATTTGGAACTGAAGCGCGTTCTATAACCAACTGATCTATCCTTCGGTCTGATTTAGAATAATTGGATATGTTATGGAAGATCATCAAGGTAAAATAAAAAGTGACTATTCGTAAAAAGGGTAATATTAACAATATTTCTGTAGAGACGGCTATATGCTAGGTGCATAGTGACAATATTGTTTAGATATCAACTAGATTGATTGGTAAAGTCTTGCAGGCCTAGTATCCAAGACTTAGGATCAAATTCCTTCTAGATTACTACGTTTGTCGCTGTCCCTGCACCCAAAAAATGACGAGATTTTGTACTCATTGCTACATCCTCTCTAGGCAATAGGGTTTCATATTAATTTGGAAAAGAAATTTGCCTGAAATATTACAAACTTTAGCCAATTTGCATTTGCAATAATTGATTAAACAATCTTGACACACTGATCTTAGTGACACAAATTCGTAATGTTTATGGATGTAATATCATGGTTATTGTAAAGATATACATAGATAAAGTTGATCGCTATCAAGTGTGCGTAAATTAAAGTATTACAATCATTTTAAGACAAAGAAGGAATGACAGAATATAAATTTGCACAAAAAAACAATGTTTATAGACTCATAGTAATGCAACTCTGCCCCCAAATAAGGCCTAATTATATGTAATTTCATTATGGGAAATGTTTGGCTGATCCTGAAGGTTGGCAATCCTCATGAAAGAGATAGAGAGAAATGATAGCGATTACAAATATATGAAGAGAATAAATACTTTTTTATATAGTACATTATATAGATGTGAGTTTTTGTTAATTTATAACGTGATATTTATAACCAATAACTAGCTAGTACTTGATCTAGTGAAAATGATTTCATCTCTAGTCTCAATATCAAAGCTATGGATCAATATCCTCTTGCGATTAAGATAGAGACTCTTAGCCCTCTACCTTTATTAAGTTCTTGCCAATGAATAGTTGAACCAGTTAGAGATGAGAGGCAACTGTTTTATATACCGGCATTTGTACATAGTTTGCAATCTTTGCATCTACAGGTAAGGTGTACAATTCACGTTACTTTTGAATTTTGATGAACTTGACTTATTTTAACTAAATTGAACTAATTTTTACTAAACTAAATCAATTTGTTCTAAACTAAACTATTGAGTCTATTTTTACTAATTTTTGTTTTTTTTTCTTCTTTAAACTATTGATTTCTACTCAATAAAACTTATTTGTTGATCGAACTGGACTTATTTTTACAATATACGAATAATTTAAGATAAATTGAACATGATATAACGAGAGTTTTCTAAACAAAATTTTCATTATTGTTATTTTCATCGCCAAATTTTCATTTATTAGAGTAAGGATAAGCTAATATCTATGTCACGTAAGGATAAGTGAACTCGAAGACTAATTTGTCATGGTAGGCTTATTCAAGCTGCAAATATTGAATATGAGGATTAGATATCTCAATCCTTCATATACATAATTTCTAGTAGCTAGTACATCTCTTCCTTTCTCTAGCCTGGACAATCCTTATTTGAGCTTATATTTTTTAATACAAATCAATGATATTTAATATTGTTCGCACGCTGGTATATTTTCCTGTTAATATATTATTTTGAGATTGATACTTCCTTTCAGGTATTGACTAGACCACTTTTGCTTCCTGTTTTGTCTACAATTATTCCAAAATTAACATATTAGTTTGTCCAATGTCAATTATGTTAGAAACATGTATACCTTCCCCCTTCTTTTAGTATCTTTTAATAATTTAAATAAATTTAACCATCAAGCAATTGTTTGTAGTTTAATCCCATGATTTGACCATGGATATACTTAATAACTACCTCTGTTCTTTATTAGCTACAATATTTCTCATTTTGCACTATTCATAGATCTTTCTTTAACCGGCCAACTATAATAATTTATGCACAAGGATAAATATAGTCATGAGGGATCTTGTTAGATTCATCTAGCTCGTTATATACTTAAATAAAATTAATTTTGTATAATTTTTAGTTGAGCATAATTAGAGTTATTAACATTAAAATTGTGTATTGGGAGACGTAAAACTCTATAGATAGTGGTTATTAAAGAACAGTGGAATATACATTGAGATAAATTTAAAAATAATTTACCTACAGGTTGCAACTAAAAGGCAGAACAATCGGGATACTTCTATCAATTCAAAAATTAAATAATAATTATATCGAACTATTAGTAATTAAGTTTAGTACGTTAACATGGGAAAGCTTCCCCCAAAATCATTCTTGATGTGTATACATATTTACATGTATGGAGATTGGCCAACACCAAAAAATTAAATACTAGATTTTGCATTGCAAAAGGTCATAATCTTGTTCTAGGATTCTCTTTATCAAGCCAAATACTTGATTTTGCATGTCATTTTCCTAAACCCCACCACTAATATCTCTCTCTCCAAGGCAAGAAAAAGAGAGGAAAATTCCAAAAAAAAATACATATTTATCTATTAAATAAAACGAAAGGGAAAATGTCATTGACATAAGTAATTAGTGACATCAATTGAAAAAAGAGCCCTTTTCCCACATAAAAAGGTAAATATATACCTCCCCATATATACCTACCTAAGGTTAGAGATGAAAAATAGAAAGAATTAGGAGCTAAAGCTTCTAAAAACCATGTAGATAACATGGACTTGTGTTTACAAGCTCCAAACTTCATTGAATGGCTAAAGCCTTCTCCATCCTTGAACCCTCCATCATCTTTATCTTCTTCCACAATACAACAAGAAGTTCATCATAACAATAAGCTTACAAATCCCATGATGTTTATGATGAAACTACCATTATTCTACAAACAACATCCATACCATGAAGAAGAAGAAGATGACGGCGAGGTCGACCGGGAGACGACCTTGCCCCTCTTAAGTAGGCTTAGTGAGGCAAAGGTAGTGAAGGAAGAAGAGGGTAAATATGGAATTTACAAAGAAGAGAGTGATAATGATCATGAAGTGGAGAAAGTTGGAGTTGCTTTACACATTGGGTTGCCTAATAGTAGTAGTATTATTACTACTAATAATACTAATACTAATCATGAAGATTTGTCTAATTGTGTTGATGATGATTTGGTTGAAGGTAAGAGATTGAAATTAGAAGAAAAAGAAAGCATGATTATGATGATTAATGATGATCATAAAGAGAAGATTAGCATGGATGATCATCATTATTCATCATCATCTTTTAACACTGAGAGTAGGTTTTGGATCCCAACCCCATCACAAATTCTAATTGGACCCATGCAATTTTCTTGCTCCATTTGTAGCAAAACTTTCAACCGCTACAATAACATGCAGGTTAGCTTTCATTCATATGTACTTTTATTCATTTATATATGTGGATCAGATTTATTCATGTCAAGCTAGCAGTGTAATTTGAACCACTGATGTGATAACCATAGCGAGATGAAAAAAATAAATAGGAAAATGATAAATAAACTCTCATAAAATCTTGTATAAGGAAATTTAATTAATAACTTTTAAATATTTAATAACACCGATTCACGCATGATTGTGACATAAATTCCTAACTTGATGGTATATTGTTGTATACTTTATATAAAGTATATCATTATTCTACAAAAATAACATGCATTAGTTGTGTAATTATGGCCATCAATGTTGATTTAGAATATTCTTGCAATATTCTTAAAAAGACATATATAGGACTAACATCTTCATAAAAATATTCTTGCAATATTTTTGTCCCATTAATGTTGAGTTAGTACTAACATATTCTCAGGGGCGTCTAAGGCCATGTGCAGGGTGAGCAATCATACAGGGCCCCAAAATTTTAGTCCCAAATTACTAAATTTTCGCCGACAGTAAAAAAAAAAACTATCTAGTGCCTCTTGACACATGAGACAGTAGATACTAACTTGAAGCAATATATTCTCCTCGATTAGTCAACTTTCATTTAATCATTTTATGTCTTTCAATTCCCAAAACCAAACCCCATACTACTAAATACTCATTTACTTCTCAACTTCTCCATGAAACCATGCTCGTCTCTTTCTATTTGATTAGTCGGTTGTGAGTTTATCCCGAATTTCTATGTATCATGTCTATAATTTTGTTTGGAAAAGACAACTTCTATTATTTGTATGAAAGTTTAATTTTGATATCAATATATAACGACATTTTTTTAACCTTATGGGGCCTCATATTAATTTCGCACTGGGCCCCCAAATTATACGAGACGGCCCTGCATATTCTTGCAATTACGCATCCTTTTCACCTTGGGTGTGTTGTTATTTGATTTGAGCCAAATAAATTTGAATATGACTGTAAAGGGAGAGGACAAAAAACAAAATATGAAATCAAAGCTTTCTACATATTAGTTAGGTTTTGTGTTCTTGTGCGTTGAAATTATGTTGATCTTTAAAGCGTATGGTCTTTAATTATTGGTTAGGTATAAAAATTAATCAAACTCTTTTTATTTGGCCCAATAATCCTTTGCTTAATTAATAAGCGTGGTAGTCACTAGTCATGCATATTTCAATAAAGCATGCACACTCAGCAACAAAAGGGTTGAAATTGAATACTAATGAGACACATAATTCGAAAATTGAAAATGATATGAGCTGATGAAACAGCAAGAGGGAAATATATCTCTAGGTACTACATAAGAGTGTCAACTAGTTACTAGTAGTTCACACCATAGGTATATTGTAGTCTTGTTCCTTTCCTATTAGTATCTTAAGGAAAAGCGAGAATAAAGTAGAGAAATTTAGATTTTAAAGGAACTTATAAAAGACCAATTGATCCTTCTTTTTAAATGAGTTTTTCCATATAAACTTCTTGTTTCTATTTTACATATAAGGCGTTTCTCATTTTCAATTTTTGAAATTTAACTATTAGTTTCTCCCAATATATCGATTGATAATATGAAACATTATTGTACCAACCTTATACTTCTTGAAATATTACTTATATAATATTTATCTATGAGAGAATGAAGTTAACAATTAAACTTCAATCTCAAAAATCATTAAAAAATTTACAAGCTATGCAACTCGACCAAGTATATACTTTTTTACATACTAAACTAATGTGGCAATATGCAAGTTTCATATATGTACTAAAACCAAATTTTACTCCATAGCTTAAAATTGATGTATAAAAAACTAGGATTAGGACATTTATCCAAAAAGATTTTGCTCAAATACATACAACAACTTGCCATGAAGACCCTTCACAAGTGATATAAACACAAACGTTGCATGTCCTCTTCTTAATTTATCCATTATTTTCCAATAACATTCCTCTCAACCCTTCAAATAAAAGTTCAAATAATGGCTATTAAACTCTGTATTTTGGATAAGTAATTAAGATACTAATATAACTTGGAAATTGATCAGAAGGACTAATATTTTCTTGCTGTGGCTTCAATAATGCAGATGCATATGTGGGGACATGGATCAGAGTATAGAAAAGGACCCGAATCATTAAGAGGAACACAACCAGCAGCAATGCTAAGGCTACCATGCTATTGTTGTTCACAAGGGTGCAAGAACAACATCAACCACCCAAGAGCAAAACCCTTGAAGGATTTTAGAACTCTCCAAACTCACTTCAAGAGAAAACATGGCATCAAAGGCTTCATGTGTCGAAAATGTAGCAAAGCATTCGCGGTTAAAGGTGATTGGAGAACTCATGAGAAGAATTGTGGCAAGCTTTGGTATTGTACTTGTGGTTCCGATTTCAAGCACAAGCGATCTCTTAAGGATCACATTAGGTCCTTTGGGAAGGGACATTCCCCTTATCCATCCGTCAAAGGGTTCGAGGAGGAGAAAGAATGCATCACTAGTACTGGCTCCTCTGAAGACGAGTAGCCAGTTATTAGTGTATGTGTGATGATACACTAATTAACATTGCTAAAATCAATTGATGTTCGTAAAAGACTTGGTTTTTTTTTAACGCTTATGATTAATGTTGGTTTTCAGGCTTATTAAGGCTTGTGCTCTACAACAAAAAGTTTCTCAAGAATGAGGAGAGGTTTGTTTTGGAGCACATATGCTAAGTAATAAGCAAGCATAGTAGAAGTACATTTACTTGTATAACTCGATCGGTCCCTTATGAACCGAGAGTTATGGATTTGCATTTTTATTAGATTGTTGCTTAATTAATAAGTTAAGGATCAATACAAAGTGATGAAGCTGAAGAATTTTCTCCTATATCTTAGGGTGACATGTTGTCTTCCAATTTAGGTTTATGATGTCTAAATTTGTGAAGTTTGTCCTTCAAAATGGAGAAAATTTATCAGCTTCATCATTACTTTGTATTAACCCTAGATAATGCAAAAGCTTGTTGTAACTTTAGTTTATGGTTTGTGTCTTGTATCTTTCAATGAAAATTTGCGGGTTTGTTGAAAATTTATATTTGCTTGATCATTCTCAATCCTCATAATTCTTTCTCAAAAAGCATAGAATGAACTCTACCTTTTATCTCATGCAAGATCTCTAAAAACCTTAACAACTAAAATCAATTGCTAATTTTCTATGTTCCCTAATCCTTGCAACACTTGTATTTGGCGGTTGTTCATGCTCTACTTTGACCATTAATATATCTAATTATGTATTAGCAAAAAATTATAAAAATTTGATACGTAAAGTTATATATTGAGATTATTGAACGAAATCTAGTTACAACAAAACAACAACAAACTTATCTGATAGTCGTGGTGCTAATTAAACATTGCCCTAAAGTTGAATTTGCCCCACTATAACACACGGACTCTTAGCAATCAACCTCAAATTATACACGACTTCTACCTTTCCGGTGTTGACAGAATTAATTTACTTTTATCTCCAAGGAGAAGAATTGGCAAATATATATAGGGAGATTGAGAAGGAAATTGTCGTGAACGCGTCGCGCCAACGCCACACGCCCATAACCGAACCTCCACAGGCGCATGTGTGGTGGTTACTAAAGTATATCCTTTAAACACCAAACATAACTCACAAGCATACCAGCATTAATAAAGGTAGTAAATGCTCATGAAACCACTATGTGTGGGACTTAATTAAGCTATCTATATTCTTTTGAAGCAAAAACACACGGAGTTATAAGGAAAGGCAAAAGACCATCAATATCCCATGTGGGACTTAGAATAACTTAAGGATATATGATCAGACAGATAAAGTATCATAGTATATTCTTAGCATTCAATTGTTGTTCATGAATTGTTTCACTTATAAGTTGTTATATGAGATGAGTGCGTTTGTTATTGGATGTAAAATTACCAATTTCATAGTAATTATAAATGTTCCATTCGTAAGTTTTCACATGAGGAAGGTTTCCAAGGAAGATTTGAAGTTTGAGGATTAAAGGGTGGGAATGAAAAATAGATATTGGGTAATTAATTAGGAGTATTACATAACTATTGTTAATAGGGGTTTTAACGAGTCGAGCCCGGGCTTGAGATAGTTGAGCCTTTGGCTCGTGACATTTAACTCGAACTCCAGCGAGCTTCGAGCCTTTTCGTGTCTTCATTATCAAATTCAAATTATATTAAAATTCTACTGAAGTTCGAAAATCACAGCAATATAAAGTTTATTTTTGAAACTAAAATTTATTTTTTATTAGATTTATCCATAATATTGGCAATATTCTACAAATATTTAAGGCTAATACGCCAAAACAACACATAACAATATATTCCGAGCCTGTTCACGAGCTTTCGAGCCGAATATATTTATGTCTCGGCTCATGAACATCTCAAGCCGAACTCTAATAGCTCACGAGGCGGCTTGGCTCATTAACACCCTTAATTGTTATGTCTTTCTTTGTGGATGATTAGAATAGATCAAACATAAACAATAAATCAACTATAAATACTTTATCAATATACATCTCCTGATTTTCATGAGGGGCATTAGGGTAATTTGTGTCATAATAGAAAATTAGAAATTGGGAAAATGTATAAATCATTATCTTAAGCTCGAATATGAGAAATTCATAGATTAGTAATGATAATAAATACTACTAGTCTACTACATTTACTATTTAAATTGTCCTTATACTCTTAGTATATAGGGAAAAAAAAGAATATCAACCTAATACGAGCCAAATCATAAAAGAATTTCGAAAATATATTTGATAGACCGTCTAGAATTTTGTACAAACTACTTCAATATTCGACACGAGTTTGCCCCCAACGCGACCCGAGCCTGCTACTAGCTCGAACACGAGAGACCTAGTAGTAGGTTGTGGGCCGTACACAAACACCATTTACAAATTTTGCTCCGAGACCAGTTCTCATTTCAGCTGTCCAAGGACAAGAAAATCTGAGTAATGATAAGTTGAAAAATTCTGCTAAAACTTGAAAGTGCAAGTCAATACTACGAAGATTAAAATCTCAAAACGCGCTTTTAGTTCATCCTACTACCACAAACCTTAATTTCAAGAAAGTAATTCATCCCATATTACTGGTGATGTCTCACCTATTGCATTTTGTTATACGGCGAGAAAAATCAGAAAAGTTTGGACTAGACAACTAAATTTTCAGAATCATGCCACAAAAAATTTTTGACGTAAAAATCAAGTCAATAATCAAAAAGTAGGAGTATTTGACAAGCATATAAAATTTCATCATATTGGTAACATTGGCATAAGGATTTCTAAGAATCTAATTTAGCAAATTGAGTGCTAATATAATGATGAAATTGATTAAAATCTAAAAGTGAATTAATTAAGCTAATTCTTTGAGCTAATTAAGCTACATGAGAAATTGAGAATTAAACATAGTTCATTTACTGTGATATGGATCGGTTCGAAAAATATATAGTAGTTATTCTTTGGTAAAGTCTTATAAAAGACGATGTTACATTAAGCTTAATATAAGACCAGCCCAATAAGCCAATTTAAAACCAAATTACACGTGCCACACGCTAAGGAGCTCAGACAAATTGATTTTTTAACTTTTAATTTCGAGCTAAAACCTTAACTTTTGCGTTTTTTAACTTTTCAACTTAAAACCTTAACTTTTGCAGAAAAATCCATAACTAATAGGGCTAATGAAGTGAAGGGAATGGCGGGGGTGGTAGGAAGAAGGCTGGCTTGAAAAAATGCCTATTGGGTCTATTGGACTACTTTTACAAGCTTAATGTAAGACTTTAAACTGAATAACTTATATTAATATTTAAAAGTTCAAGGTTTTAGGTTCAAAGTTAAGTTTTAGTTTTAAAAGTTAACAAATTTAGTATATTTGTTAATATTGATTCCACATATGATATGAGGTATGGATTTTTATGCAAAAGTTAAGGTTTTAAGACAAAAAATTTTAAAAACGCAAAAAGTTAAGGTTTTGGGTCGAAAAGTTAAAAAAATCAACTAGATTGGGCTGCTTAGCGTGTGGCGTGCGTCATGGGCTTCTCTAAGACTTATTGGACTAGTCTGAGGTTAAGGCTTAACCTAAAAGGCTAAGATCGTCTTATAGTAAACCAACTCTTGTTCTTTTGGTTATGAAAAAAACATTGTCGTGGAAAATTGGTTCTTATTTTCCATTTTCTCCCATCGTGCCTAAATGTCCCCCAAATATGCATTAGAATGTTCGTTTTTGAGATGAACTAAGCAATCCCCCACCATAAAGTGTAAATCCTCATGATAGAACATTTTTTCCCGAAAATTCCCCTTAATTTAATTATGGTACCTCTTTTGCCTCTCTAAACATACTAGATTGAAAAAAGCAAGTTTGTTACATACATGTTTTATCCATAACAAGCTATACGATAGCGTCTAATCTTTCCCGATTCAGCTTTTCAATTTATGATTTATCTATGAGAGCTGGTAAAAACCTTTCTATAACTTTTATTCTACACCCTTAAATGTTCATCCAGATTTAGATAGAGCATGAATAAGCTTAATCCTTCCGATGCATGATTGACTCGTCTCCAAACTTTTCAAGACTCGAGAGTCCGCGTATTTAAGTGACAAAGAGAAGTGCTCCACTAAGCCAAAGGCCTAAAGCCAACCTTACATATTCGGCACCCAAGGAGAAGTTGAAAAAGTCCGAAATGGAGGCGTCAACCACCCCCAGTTCTGAGAAATTAGAAGCTGAACACAGCAATAGCTTGAGAGAATGATTGTCTAATAGAGTAGGAATATCTTTTTCCTCCAAATGAGACAACTTCTGCCTGTACATGCTTTTTGTACAATATTCCCACCCATCTATAGTCTATATCAACCCTCTTTTCACTCTTCTCCCATTAAACTAATTTTAATTTAGGGGTTATTGGTCACTTACCGCCATTTTTTAAGCGGTTTTGGACGGTGGTAAGCTCTTTTTCTTTTTTGTTACTAATTTACATGTTACTGATTTCAATTAACTTCGGTCTCTCTTTAATAGTGTTCTTCTACTCATATATTGGATTTTATCTCTCTCCATGTGAGAGTTTAGCGATTTTCTTTTTGGTTTCTTGTATTCTAAAAATTGATTTCTTGATCGGAATTTATGCAGTGTTGCAGTAGATTTCAGTACTTCATCTACAATCGGTTGAATCAAATCAAGTTCTACTTCAAAATGACAGCCTATCGATAAACCCCTACGTAGAAGGCTATAAGACAATGATGTGAAACGGGGTTTTTAGAAGTGTTAGATCTCATCAACTATCGTGGTTGTGTCATGCTAGAATTATACTTTTTTCAATTTGATACGTATTTGTTAGTTTTGACTTCTATTGCAGATGTCATATGACTTCAAATCACAAAGTAGTACTTGGTCTAGTGGTTAAGGAGAGCATCCTTCCAACCTCAAGGTTGGGGGGTCAATCCCTACTAGAGGCACTACCTTATCGTCATCAGTATTGTGAGCAAAATAAAAAGCCAAAAGTATCCTAAAATAACAGGCCGATTTTCTCATAGTAGTAGTTTTAAACTGTTGAGTTCATACACCCAACAATAATAGTAAGCCTCAACTACATAATGCCAAGAGTGGAGGCTTGAAATGGGCGTGTGTTTTATGTATGAACTTAGGTTCACCACCAAACTAAGGGAAAAAAGAAGGAGGAAATAGAAAGTTAGAAAGGTTAGTGAGTCGAAAGAGAGAGTCAAATAGGCGGGATCCGCCACTATATGTGGTCGGAATTGATGGAGGAAACCTAGAAAATTGAAATGGAAAATTTTGACACTAATTTGTATTATGGGTTAGAAATTCTAAGGTTGGATTTTGAATTTCATTTTTCTTATACTTAAGATATTGTTGTAGTGGTTTTTTTGTGGGTAGAACTTCTAGTTATCAGTTTCAACGAATGTAATATTTTTTAGGTTGGTATCCTCTTATCTTTTTCGTCTAAAACTAACTGAATATTTAGGACAATAAGTCGAAGGTTGATTTGAGGTCCATTTTCGATTGTGCTGAAAAAGGGGTCAAAAAAATATGTAATCTGTAAGGGAAGAGGAGGGAAATTAACGGTCAAACATAATTAATAATTTTAATTCCTCATCAATAGGCATAACTCCATATCTATAATTAATTGTAATGGCATTTTTTGTTTTCGAAAATAAGCACCTTACACACATTCGGTTCTCCTTTCACAATCTTTTTCTCTTCTCACTTTCAACGGTTGTTATATCTTTATACAGAATCTTATATGATTTTAGATCTCTTTTATTTGGCTAAAAACAGTTAAATTCAACTGAATTGTAATAGAAAAAAAAAACTAAATTGAATTGAATAAAAATAAATAGTGAAATGTGAAAGTAAAAGTATTGTTCAAAACTAAACTAAAATTAGTTGAACTGAAACTGACTGATTCGAAAATAAGTTGAGGAAAATAGGTCATTACATCCATTCAATTATAGTATAATTATATATTATGACAAATGACATCCGGTTGAATTTGGATAGTTCGGGTACAATTCAGACCGAATTCAGATTGGGTTATTGAGTCGGTTAATTTCCAAATAAAGAATTCATCTTCACCTACATTTTGGTGGAGTAAAAAGTAAAAGGTAAAATAACCAACTACCTATCTTATAATTAGCTTTTTTCTTTCTGTTGTTGGAAATTAACCACCTACCTTTGAGAAAAGGCTTAAAAGGTCTATTTTAAACCAACAATTAGGAAGTGTGGCAAATCTAATATTTACTATACATTTCTATGACCATTTCACAATTGCTTTCTCTAGTCCAAGATAAGTCCAGTCTCTGAACTTGTTTTTCTTGCTAAATATATCATGTGTCAAAAAAGTCATACAATTTTATAGTTAGTGTTGGAATAATAGGTCACTTAATGACGATTAACTAATTATTTGAACCAAAGATGTATTGGTTAGAAAATGTCCTAATTGCAGGCTGGACTAAAACGTGTCACAGGAAAACTCTTAACTTATTAAGCCCCTTCATACTTAAAGAAAGATGATAGTTTTGCAGGAAATAATGAGAATGTTTGGTAAATAGTTGTTCTCTGTGCAACTTATCAAGATTTTTTAGAAAATATGAAAATTGTTCAAAAAAAAATTTTAAAAAGAAGAAAAAGATGAATGAGAATGATAAGATTAAATTTAGAAAAACGAAAAAAAGAATAAGATCATTTTTTTTATAAAAAGTTGAATGACAATGATGGTAAGTGGAACTGAATATGGCATTATTTGCATTAACCATCGAACTCCTAACCTCCGAAGCAAGACAAAATTGCTATTCTCTGCGCTATTGCAGCTCACAAATTAGATGGTGCAGCATGATGCTCCCTGCCCACGTCATGTATCAGCATTCTCGCAGTGTATATAGGACTTTTGCTAGTGTACAAAATGCTCGCAGTGTATATAACACTTTTGCTATTGTACAAAAAAACTACCATTGTACATTAACCCCCAAATGTACATCAGATTTATTTATTTTTCTCTCTCCTCCATAATTGGATATTTGAATTCATTTCCCTAAAACTTTTCCCTTCATATGTTCCAATTAACTTTTGAATATGTTCTTTTATATAACTTTATTGTTCACTATGATTATTAAACATGCTCATCTATATATATATCAAAAAGCGTAAGCTCACAATGTTATCCGTCACATGTCACATATTGATATGACGCCACCAACCACCATATCCCTCATACAAAATAGATGGCAAGAGGATTTGAACTCATGACCTTCTATTAAAGAAGTCATGACACTACCACCATGCCAAACCCTTTTTTGGTTTCAAAAGCCGGTTTTAATTAGTAAAACTTAATGACTTATGATTATAATAACACAATTAAAGTCTTCTATCACGTACAAGATATCTAATATATATCATTTACATTTTTTAATAAATTTTTAACCCTTTACCTCTTATATAAAGTGTGAATATTCTAACACTACCAAGCAACCATTTTTATTTGTAAATAAATTTCAAATCTAAATACTGGATCTTCCCACCAATAGGAATTCGGAGAAAAGAAAATTTAAACTCAAAGGTAGAACATGTGGTTTGGGTATATATTTTTGATATATTGATTAGCTCATAATAATAGTAGATATCATTTCAATAATATCTCAATTCTTTTTATTTTGTAACATACAAATTTTTTTAAGAAAGATAACAAATAATGAAGATTTAAATATATTAAATTATATATTTAGTTAACAAACAATTTGTTATACAAAACTTAATCAATAAAAATATCAACTTCTGATTTTATTTACTTCCTCCATTTCTCCGTTTCTAAATAAGTAACACACTTCATGTTTTCACGTTTGTCAATGCATTATTTTAAACATTAATATCTACAATTATCCATAAGCAAAAATTATAAAAGTTGATATTAAAAAAGTTCACATTGAGACGAAGCTAACAAGATTCCACGTGACTATGTTTTTCCTAAATATAAATTACCAAAGCTAATTAAAGTCTAAACGCTGAATAGTAAACACTATGCAAATGTGTCACTTATTGAGAATCGGAGGAAGTATAATTTAAAGAATTTCTTAAAGCTATATACTTCCTCCGTTTTTTTTAAAATGTGACACTTTCTATTTTAGGAAGTTTTAAATTAAATGTGACACTTTCTTTTTTGGTCAATAAACTCTCTCTATCTCTCTCCTCTCACATGGGTCCCCTCATTTTTTTTCTCTCTATCTCTTTCCTTCCCAAAAATTGCCTAGGAGTCCGTGAATTTAAAAGTGTCACATTTAAATAAAAACGGAGGAAATATTATTTATAGTTTTAAACTACCGAATTCAATTACTTTGAAACTAAATTTATTTAATTGTTGCAAAACACAACCTTATGCTTTTTTTTTCTAAATACTAAATTTTTTAATGGTATAAAATAAAACATTTGTAATCTTAAACAACAAAAAGTAATTTAATCTGACACTTTATAAAATAATTTTACATCTTTATTTATTTCAATTAAAATTTTAAAGTCAAATAATATATCATGACCCGGGGCATCGCCGGGCGCCAATAACTAGTTTATGTATTTCAAATGTTCATTGTATAATGATACTCAATTTCAAAAAAAAAATTGTTCCAATTAACATTGACACAAAAACTTAATGGGTGAACATATAGGTTTAAACAATATACATGTGTATACAATTAGTGAACATATGAATTATGGTATTGTACACATGTGTAAAGTGAGTGAACATTGGTAATTGTACAATAGCTTACATGTAAGTGTACAAAAAATCATATTTGAGTGTACATATGTCAAATAATTGATACATGGACATATATATAATGACTATTGCAAGATAGGGAATACAAGGATATTATTATTCGACATATGTACACTCATATATGATCTTTTGTACACTTACATGTAAGCTATTGTACAATTACCAATGTTCACTCGCTTTACACATGTGTATAATATCATAAGTAATTCATATGTTCACTAATTGTATACACATGTACATTGTCTAAACCTATAATTGATTTGTACACTTACATGTAAAATAATGTACAATTACCAATGTTTACTCGTTTTACACATGTGTACAATATCATAATTCATATGTTCACTAATTACATACACATGTACATTGGTGGAGTATGGGGAAGTGGAAAAAAAATTCACCCCTTTGCATTTAATGGTGAACAGTAACTTGTCATATTAATTGCTTTTTGAATTTTATTTTGTACATTGACGGTTACTCAAAGTACACTGAGCAGACATGCCAACTTAAAAATCCGTGTTTTATTCTACTTTTACTGCGTTTTGGACTAGGAGCACCATGCTCATGGTGTTCCCTTGTGCACTATCTACTTATTGATTGTAGCTGACCCACTCCATTTTTTTGATTTGTATACGAAATAAATCTAATTTTATCATTTAATCAAGGTGGCCAGCAGCGAAATATACGAGGTCGCATACCCCACCCTTTTTAAGTGGCATTTTGCCATTTTGCCAACCGTGTAATTTTTTTTTTCAAAATATAATCTCATTTATAAGTATGAAATTAAATTAATGTAAAGAACTGCACATGTAGGGGAGAAAATGGAGGATCTCACTTTTGCAAGGGGCGAAAATCGATCCCCTATCGCAAAGAGAAGAGGGAGAGTAGGCTCTCCACCAAGCCAACCCATAATACCCTTATAACTGTTACAGATCTGTCATTTCTCTGCACTCAACACTCCCCAAATTCGATATTACATATAACATCTGTGAACATTCCAGAAATACTAGCAATTAGTAACTTGAATCCATAACATTATAACTTGTACACTATCCATATATACATCTTCAAACGATATTCGACCAAACTCATCCTACCTACGTCCTAACACTAAATGGTACCACAAAAAGTCCCGGTAGAAAATTTATGGGGATGAAATAGTTTGACCTACAGATATCCTACTTAGATTATTTTTATTTAACTTGTCTATAGTCAAGAATCAGGATGACTCTCATATTTCTACTCGAATCAGAATTCAGGATTGCATTCCTTTTGCCAGGAAGCAATACTATTTTACAAATGGCTTTCACTGCTCGCAAAACAGATAAAAGTTAAAGGCGTTTTTCTTGCCAAGTTGGATGTTGAAACTGCCCAGGTGCTGTCCCGTGAAACATGCTGGGCGTCACATTATGAAAGGGTACCGGAAACATATTATGCAAATGCGCAGGCCTTGTATTTGAAGTTTCCTGTCACATTAAAGTATGCAGCCCTATGAGAAGGTAGGTTTTAACAATCAAAGAGAGGCAACTATCCTCATAGCCTAACACGTAGATATCTACAGGAAGAACACTGTTTTGTATTTGAAGACATCAAAATTGAAGTTATTATATTAAGTGCTTGTTTGGTTGACATAAAAGAACATGAGAAGTAGATGTTCGCAGAACATAAGTGGAAGAATGTGAAGTTGTTTGGTTTGCAAATAAGGAAGTTCTACTTCTTGGTCTAACGAAAAGTTAAAGAATTTCCCATGAAGAATTAATATGTTCAGCCAAACGACCACAAAGAAAATACAAATACAGTAGAAATGTGACGTACCATTTGGGTAAAGCCATGTTCAGATCCAACTGCTGTCATTTCTCGGACCAGCGGAACCTGGAAAATGCATGAATCCCCCTTCCAGTGATCAGTTGTCATTGACAAACTACATCAGATATTGCTACCAAAAATGTGTGCATGTTTTAGTGTATGGGTTGAAAAAAGGTGTGCATATAACTCACCCTTTCTCTTGTATGGACATTGATGATGTTGCCGCTTCCAACCTCGGTTGTCATGGGAACAACACTTGTCTCACTAACTGCTGTATCAGGCTCCCCATAGCATAAACTTGGATGGCTACATTGAATATCATCCATATTGCAATTGGTTGGATAAACTAAACATGAATTGGGTCTCAAAACTTTTTCAAGAGAACTATTTGCATTACTGCAATGCTGAAAGCCATCTCTTATAGCAGATACTGCAACATTATAACTCTCTATTGACAGAGAGCCTTCTTCAGCCAAGATCAAGGCTCGCCGACAAAGATCATTGTACCTACGAACTTTAGCCTGTACTTCTTCCAACTTTCCACTGATGGAATGCCTACTTAATGCAGCACTTGTCCAACGTTGCAATATGTATTTAGAAGGGATACTAAACACACCTGACATCTGAAGAACAAAAATAGCATGTCTGCAAAGGTAACCATGGTTTTCAAATAAACGACACAGACAACAGATCTCAGAACTGGCTTCATTCCATTCTACAGTGAAATCTTGATTATTCTCGAAATCTTTAACTGTATAGGTTATGCCAGTTGCATCTTCTTTTTCCTTCTTTAGATGGCATGCAGCAGCTCCCAATACCTCTAACTGAAACTTCTTAAAAATCTCATGCGTGTAAACCCAGGACATCTGCTTCTCAAAAGGAGATGGAGACTTCAAGTCAGGAGCTTCATGCCATGCATCAAACTCTGCCTTAGCCTCTTCTTCATATCTATCACCTAGAAGGAGTTTGTATTGTTCTAGAAATTCTCTCAAAGAAGATTCAGTGTTGAGATATTTATCGAAAGAAGAGTTCAAACAATCAGAGCGTGATCTAGTGGACAACCCAGCAAATGATATTCCTCTCATAAATAAAGGCACCCAATGGATACGATTTTCGTACATTGATCTTAGCCATTCATCATCTCGAAGTTCAAACTTCTCAAGCAACTTTGACCATCTCTTTTCAAACTGTTCTTCCGTCCAAGATCTATAAATACATTTATCAAACTTCTCCATGAAATCATCAAGCCAAATATTTATATGTTCTAACTGCTTAGGGATCTTTTCGAATATATGCCACAAACAAAAACAATGATGAGTATCAGGGAGAAGTTCTGCAATAGCTGTTTTCAGTGCATTATCATCACCAGTAAGTAAAACTTGAGGAGGATGTCCACCAACTGCTATGAGCCATGTCTGTAACAACCAATTATAAGTATGCAGTGATTCATCTGCAATGAGTGCACAACCAAGTAATAACGGTTGAACATGATGGTTAACTCCAACAAACAGAACCAAAGGAATCTTGTAATTGTTCCTAACATAAGTGGTGTCGAAAGATACTACATCACTAAAGTAACTATAATCAGTTAGGCCTTTTGTATCAATCCAAAACACATTTCTTAATCGATGCTCTTCATTTAAATCCACAGCATAGAAGAATTTTGGATCCTCTTCCTGCATATGCATAAAGAGATCAAGTAGCATTTGAGCATCGCCGGCATCTAAAGACAAGCTCTGTCCCTTGGTACACTGGCTTCTTTTAAGATTTTCCATACACCTAACATTCTGATACGCACTGAATTGTTTGGTTACAGAAGCTAGAATTTTGCGTCTGCGCATGCGAACATCGTTCTTGAGTGGGTCAAAATCCCTATGGCTCCGGAAGAAATGAGCTTGTGCCGGTAAAAGTTCATGATTATGCTCCTTGACAAAACTATACACATACCATTTTCCATCTTGCTTTCTTTTCACATGCAAACTTGCTTTGCAACCTATCTTGGGAGAAGGTCGTGGATTTATAGCATCATCAGACTGCTGCTTGTTCCCATACCTTATGCATGAAAATTTTGCATCAATAAATTCCTTTGAAGCCCTGGAACGACGACTGCTCAACTTAGCAGTTCCAAATCCGGCAGACTTGGCATAATCTTTATAAAATTCGTATGCTGCCTCATGCGATTCAAACTCCATGTCTTCGCGAGGCTCCAAGTCTGAGATAGCCATGGTAGCATTAGAATCCATTTGACACTCAAAACTCCCAAACATACCGCATCTACCATGCAGCTTATATGAGTGAGATTACAGTCACTCAGTTACAGCCATAATCTTCTCAATGCAGTTCCCATCATGAGACTACAATCGTTCGGTTACAGCCATGAGTATCTTCATTTCAGATGGCCTACAAAGGGAAAAGGGTAGTTTTCATGTCAAAAGATTTAGAGAAAGAAGAGTCGTTTTCTTTTACATCAAACACCTAATTTAAGAAGACAAATTTCACACACATTTTCTGAGGAAAACACAAAAAGAACAGGTGAATTGTAGTTCTGACTACCAAATACAGCATTTTGTTGGTTTTACCCAATAGGGGAGTAACATAACAACTCCCTTATTCTTAACCTAGCCTCCTCTGCATTCTCAGCTCCTTGAAATCAATAAATCTTCCTCTCCTCTGTGTGGTGAACATAACTAACACGTTGTCAGTGAAACCACGTAAAATCTGTTTATTTTTCACTTGCTGATTTGTTTGATCTTTCTAGCATCGGATACAACACTTACAGACAAAGCAAACAACATTAAATCTTTATATACAAAATTCAACGGTCAACCAGCCACATAAGCATACATCTGGCCATCTGGATCAAAGGAAAAAGTGATCCACGCCACATCCGACTGTAAATCACTTTTTGTATATTGAATTTTAGTATAATTCAATGTCAAGTTCCTATTAATACATTATACAGACCAAAGTCTCTAGGGTGAGCTACTGGTATGAGAAAGTTCAAAGTTTTAGGCTTTGTTCTAATCGACAAAAATTCCCTTATCTAAACTTCTTAATGCAAACTAATCTAAACTTATTTACCCTTTATGCTTTATCGAAACTAATTTCTACTTGTCAAAGATCTTTCAATAGAGAATTCAACAGTCAACTAGCCACATCGCCTATACATCTGGTCATCTAGAACAAATGAAAACAGTACTCCAGAGCGACACCTGACTACAAATCACTTTTGTTATATTGCATAATAGTATAATTCAAAGTGTAGGTTCCTATTGACACATTACAGACCAAAATCTTAAGGGTAAGCTACTAATTTGAGCAAGTTCAAAGTTTTAGGCTTTGTTCCATTCAACTTATCTAGACTTACGGCATGTTCTCTTTCACCTTATTTTCAATTCAGTTCAATTCAAATCAGTTATTTTCAGCTCGCTTCAGTTCAGCTCTTGATAATACTTTTACTCTCGCATTTTACTATTATTCCTTTCAATTCAGTTTCGCGGTTAGCTTATTCGAATCAGAGACTGAGTCAACAAGCATTCCCCCCGAGAACTTCTTATCTTCTACTAAGACCCGAACACCTATCCAAGCTCTTTGCCGTTAGTTCGCTCTTTCTTTAGTTGCCTATCCGGCCTGCTAGTTCCTCTCTTTGATGCTCAAATTTGGATTTCTCGCTCGAGCTGAAATCTTGTGAATAAGGTCCCCTTCAAAAGCAAGACTGACACCGGAAAACCCGCATCTCTGTTATTCAATTTTTGAATAAGAGAAATAGTGCTGCGAGGGAGTCGGCAAAAAGGTAACCGGATGCCTTTTTTTCAGTTCAGCTACTTCAGCCGGAGAAAACACCCTAACAACTAAGCCTTATTCCCAAAGTGATTTGGGGTCGGCTAAACATGAATCGTCAACTGAAACCGTTGCCAAAGGAGATGGCATCGACAAGAGTGATAAAAAGTTTTTAAAAGGGTTTAAGTTTTAAGAATTTTTTAAAAGTTTTAGAAAACAAAGGTGTGTTTTCTTCACCTTGAAAAAATAAGTTTCTGGTTTAAAAAGTTCAGATAAGTTCTAACACGACGACCTTCGGTAAATTTCAATAAATTCAGATAAGTTCCAATGAGTGCAAGAAAGAACGCCCCCTTATTATCCCTTTATCAAACAAACCTGATTAACCCTAATGTTAAGCAACTGAAAATAAGTTCATCTCACAGCTAAATATTACACTACCAAGGTCAAATAAAGCATAAATGGATTCAATCAACAGCTACAATTAAGTTTACATAAAGCCAATAGCTTCAAATGAGGGAAATTCACATAAAATAAACGGCATAGGGTGTGTAATCTAAAAATGCTAAACCTTACAAACATAAATAAATGTCTTAAACAAACCTTCAAATTTTGGGAGGATCCAAGTTTTCGGTCTCGTCGGAAAAAGATAAATTTGCGCGCAATCCTTTTGTTTCTTCTATCACACTCTACTTATCTGCTCCTATGATTCGAAAAAGGAAACTTGATGCTGGAAATGCGAAATTGTATGGGCGTAAATTGTATAAACTTGATGATGAATGTAGGGAGGAAGATGTAAACTGTAATCGAGGATTAGGGTTAGAGTTCTTTGTTGTGTTGTTTTTTTGGGGTTTTTTTATTCTTTTGCAGATCTTTTCTTTAAATTTCTTTGTTTATCCTTCTTTATTTACTCCCTCCGTCTCATTAATGAAAAACATATTCATCTTAGATCTCGTTTGATTGCTTTTACTTAATTTATCTAGTTTTTAAATATACGATCTTTATAATTTTCTTCTACTAGTTGTTGCATCGCGCGCTTACGCGATACCCCAAGGCATCATACTCTATTCATAAAACTGAAGGGTGATTTATTGATAATTAGGTCTAATACCTTTGTGGAAGCTATATCTTGTATTGTATAGGTGTTGATGCATTATTAACCGCAAAATGCTACAATAAATTGTTCTAAATCGGTAATCATGTAGCATTAGGCTAGCTAAATGTATGTAGCTATTAGAATTAGCAACGAGGTATTCGCTAGGGACATACAAGTAGTGCGTATTCATTTAAAAGGCCCCTAATTCATACAACATAATTATATCTCTACACACAGATATGAACCTAAATAAAAAATAAAAATCAAGTAGTTTATATATACATCAGTTGTATCCGCAATCTGAACCAAAAAGAGTTCATAAAAAGCCTACAATTGCAGCAAAACAACACGGAATTAAAAGAACCAGAACTACACCAAGCATCTCAGATTCACCTCAAGATCACAAAGATAGATAAAACTCATGAAATAACACAAAGAAAACTGATGCTTGATCAACTTAAAGATATTTCAATTCGAAGTGGGAGTCGAAGAAACAAAAGGCTATCTCAATGTGATAGGTTTGCCATTTAGCAAAGGCATTTGCAATTATGTTTTTGCACCCATATTGGAGAGAGCTTCCTTGTTGGCTTTAAGGACGTCTCTAAATTGGTTGGGGATATGGAATCTTAGCATAAGTTAGGCTTTCTTAGCCCAAACCAATGTGCATTAGACGCAAAGAGGCCATCCGATTAGCATAATGCTAGCATAGGACCTGTCAACCAGAGTGCCAATTCTATGTGTAAATGCATAAATTATCATAATAATTACTCAACTATCCCTTTATACTATATTAGATAATGCATTTGTGAAACAAAAAATGCTACGCGGTTGGTTATACATCTATAAACTATATACTCTCACTTAGATATAATTGTTCCATATATAATAATAAATTTGTAAAATATTATTACAAACGGCTTGATCAAAAGCAAACTACTACAAGTTAGTAAAGACAAAGGAAATCCTTGATTAATAGGGAAGCCGGAAGACATGGAATCAAAATGTAACAACCCGGATATGTATTAGGTGGAAAATAATAATCCATATCCTAATATATCTTTCCATGTATAACCTACATTCATAGTGAGAATTTCTTTACCCGCCAAGTAACTAACTTTGTACTAAAACAAATGTTCAAATAGTTTCAACTAAGCCTATGGTAAGATATCCGACCTTATTTGACCTTATTAGGCCGCATTCGATTCTATTTGATCTTATTCGACATTATTCGACCTTCTTACCACTTAATTCACAGAAGATAAACTTTGTTATTCATTATTCTGAGTGATATGCTCAACAAAGAAAGAGAACAAGGACGCAGAAACTTCAACACCAGGAAAGCACGGAATTACCAATTTAGCATTCTTCCAAAAAAATGAGGAGAATCCACAAAATCAAGCATTGTCATATCATTTTTCCCCACCAAGATTAATTCTTTCTTTGACCCTTTACTACTCTTAGCATTACAATTAAAAGACCCATCATCAAGTTTCCATTAGAAAACACATGATCATTAACTGAAGAATTTTACCTCATTTTAAAACATCGGTGACCGATGACAATCTCCAATCCCTCTGTTTCAACCGTCTAAACTCGTTGTTCTCCTCGACCCATTTGCTGATTTTTCTAAAATTCTCGACCCTTTAGAGCATCAACAATGGTAAGACTAGCATCCTACTAGTCTTACCATTTTTCTCATTCACTCTCCTTTCCTCTTTCCTACACCTCATATCCCACTAAATCTCCACTAACTCATCTATTTTATCTCACAATGGGTGGGTTGGTTTTAATTGGTCTTTGTATTTCTCTCTCCTACTTTTACTATACCCCACCACACACTTTATTTCTTATCCAATAATATAGAAAATCTTTATTTTTATATAGACCAGATTATTTATATTCAAATTTTTATTAGTGAGAGATTAATTATTAAATATGCATTTTAACTTATTACTTTTTAATATTAAATTATGTGTACCAAGTTACCCTATATAACGGTAACTTACTTGAAATAACTATTTACAAAAAGCGAAAATTGAGGTAAGGTTCATTAAAATAGCTTTTCAAATTCCTTTTTTTATTGGCTTAATTATGTGAATATAACTTATTTTTGGTAGGAGAAAATGAGTACAAAGAAAAATAGATTAGAAAAAAGTGTGAGAAATTATGTCAAATTTGGGCTCATTTTGTAGACAAAAACAAAATATAATCGTTGGTACAAGTATTTTTTATTAATTATGGACAAAGTTATTTTTATTTACCATTAGAATAAAAGAGCCATTGTAAAATATTTGTAGAAAATGAAAAGCCTCACCCATTCATTTCCTTCTATGCGGGCCATGCGGCAGTGTAGCAGGCAAAATAAAAAAAAAAAGAAACAACTTGACTTGTTGACAAACAGCCACATGGACGAATTTGAGTGGTTGGGGCTCTCCATCCGAGGAAGTCACTAGTCTAGCAGTAGAGACCAACCCCTTTCGTTCCCAAAACTAGACTAATTCCCACAATGGTGAAACCAATTAAAACTAGTCTTTAGCATTCTAAGGCCAACTAAAACTCCCCATTGTACATGCTCTTAATAGTTTTTTGGGTTTTTTTGAACTCTTCCCAGAATTCGGTGCGCCATTTTTAGGATTTAATTTGTGGATTTGGGTATTTGGGTTTAAGGGAGAGCGTTTGAATTCAAGAAGATGTGGGGATCTTTTGAGAGAAGTGGGTTCGAGTTCAATTGCTTTGAGTGTGTTAGGCTGAGTGGAGAGAGCAGAGGAGGAGGAAGAGAGAAAGGAAAGAGGAAGATCAGAAGATAGTAACCCAAGTTCTTTGATTTTTAAAAGAGTAGAGAACCTAATTTGAGATACTAATTATTAAAGTTATGTTATGAAAACTGTAAAAAAAGAAGTCAATATGTATTAAATAAGACGAGACAAATAACGTATATTGCTAATGGAAGGGGAAGCTTAATTTCCTTATCTTAGGGTAAGCCACCTTCTTTTTCAGGTTTTCTCTAAGAATTCAGAATTGTCTTCAACTCATATGATGCAGTAGGAAAAAAAATTGAGGAAGTACACGATAACAAATATTCGAGTAGATTAGATTTATAAAGGTGGTACGTAACTACGTATGTACATTAGCATATAAAAAACCTACCAAATCTGCCATAATATTCTCCAAGCACGAGATTTTATAATCCGAAGATTATGATTAGTCACACCAAAGACCAAACTTGTTGAACTTCTCAATTTAGGTACCTCCCTAATCAATGATTTCAATCTAAGAGTTGCAAATGCAATCCAACCAACTAAGAATTGAAATGTGCAACTCATTCTCTTTCCTATCCTCTCTCATATTTGCACCAATTAGATACCCGACCCTTAGAATTTAACCTCTTTTACGATTTTTCAGTTGAATCAATTGCTTGATTGACTCATGACCCTACTATTTCTCCAAAATAGCAATTTACCTAGCTTTGGCATTTAGACGTCCCACCAAAACTCGAAATCTTCTTTAGCAACTAGCCAACTAGTAAGTAACGGTCTTACTGTAAGAGACAACTTATCATTAAGACATATCCTATTTACCAATCTATACGCTTGATTGGCTCATGACCCTACTATTTCTCCGGAAAGGCAATTTACCTGGCTTTGTCATTTAGACGTCCCACCAAAACTCGAAATCTTATCTAGTAACTAGTAAGTAACAGTCTTACGGCAAGAGACAACCTATCATTAAGACATATCCTATTTACCATATATACCCTTTATGTAGCTCACACCCTAAATCGACCAACCTTTTATTTCTATTTTGTCTTGTTACTTGCACGTACCAGACATCTCCCAATGTCATAATCTTTTATGGACATGCTATCCTCAGTTTTCATGCAAACCCATGAATAATTGAGGCAATTGCTTTTAAAAATGATTTGCTCAAAGCCAAATCCCTTCATATTCAAAATCTTATCATAGAAGGAGACATCGTTATCATAAATATCATTAAGCGCAATTTCGTAGTCCATGGAGTATCGATATCCAACTCTACCAAAATTTGAGACATCCAATTAAGTCTCACATTAATTTTTTTACACGTTAATCTAAAAATCGAGCACATGCTTAACATTCTTGAACATAGTACAATAAAGAGAGTACACTTCGTTATTCTTGAATGTATATTTCTACATCTGTATAGTTAAACAAACATATTTTGTCATATAATAAAAACAAAGTGCTCAAAGCTAAGAAGAGGTGAAATTGTCCTATACTCAATTTTGAACTAGAAACACAATAAATATGTAAAAGAAGTTTTAAAACCGAATATATAACTTGGAACAATTTAGAGACAAAAAAGAATATACTTCATACTGAGGTATTGGCATATAGAGGAGGAAAACACATTTTATTCTTATATAATAATACTCATGATACTTACATTTGCATTGATCTCGACTAAAATTTTGCTACTCACCTCTTTGAATATAACTAATTAACTATGCTAATGGAGACCATGCACCATACACCCGGGTGCACCGTGCGCACGGTGCACCCGGTGGAATTTTGGTGATTTTCGCGAACTTCAGTAAAACAGCTCTAATACTATTTCCTTCCATTTTACATCATTAAGTGAAAGCTACCTCAGTGGTTGGGCCTCTATGCTCTCTCCGCGTTAGAGGGTCGCGGGTTCGAATCCCCCCTCTACCACTCTTTGTTGTTGTTTTCTTCCTCCTTCAACTCTTTTTTTATTAATCTTCTTTTTATTCCTATTTTTTTAAAAGAAATATATTATTGCTCATTTAAAAGTTATATTGCTCATTTGAAAGTTACGATGCTCATTTAGTTATTTTTCAAGTTCAAGTATAATCAATTTGCTCATTCGAAAACAATATTGCTCATTTACTTATATTATAACTGATTACTCTATTTGGTATTTATTTTAACACATTAGAAAATATATTTTCTCATTTTAAGATATATTTCTCATTTGAAATATATAATGCTCATTTTAGTAATATATTCGTCAATGTGAAACAGTATATACATGTTTACTAATCAATAAATAATTATATAATTGCTCATTTAAAAGATATATTACTCATTTATTTATTTCCACGTACCAGTGTTAAGCTACTACAAATTAAAAAATAATATTGTTTATTTTCTTCTTTTTTATGACTATTTATTTTTTATTTTAAGACATTAGAAATAGACATTTAATTTGCTCATTTAAGATATATCGCTCATTCGAATTATGTATTGTTCATTCTAGTGATATATTGGAAGCTTAAAAATTAAAGTGAATTTAAAATAATTATATATTCTACACCGTAAAATTAAGACAATGTTTGCTCATTATAAGGATGTTTTACTCATTTAAATTATTTTTTGCTCCATAAATATTTAGTGGTATTGTTAATAATTTCATTAATTGAGCAATCTTCTAAGAGTTTTTTTTGCTCATTTTAGGACCTTTTTGCACTAAGTAACATATTTACTCATTTCAAACCTATATTTCTTATTTCATTAATTTTTCAATGGGTATCTTATTGTTTGTGTAGTTTTATTTCTCCACATTCAAAAAAGAATTGAAAAAAGTTAGAGAGTGGAAAAGAAAAGAAGAATATAATAAGAAAAATTAAGTCATAGTAAACATCTCATTTTGTGAATGAGCAAATTTATTACCTCACTCAAGATCAAAATGTTTACTGATCTTCCTGTGTAAAAAAGATTGCTCATTTGATCAAATGAGTTAAATAAAAATGCTCATTCGATCAAATGAGTAAACTAAAACTGCTCATTTGATCAAATGAGTAAAATAAAACTGCTCATTTTGCAGATTTATTTTACCTCACTTGAGATTAGAATGTTTACTTATCAAAACAAACATGCTCATTTGTCAAAATGAGCAGATTAATTTATCTCCAAGACAAAATAAACTGCTCATTTGATCAAAATGAGTAAAATAAAATTGTTCATTTTGTAAATGAGTAGAGTTAATTTAATTCACTCAATATCAAATCATAATGTGAACTATATCAAACATATTTTTCCATGTTTTCCTTTGAAAATCATGTTGCTCATTTCCTTATTTTGTACTCTCACTGTTTGTTTTTAATTGTTACAAAATGAGCAGATTTATTTTACTTCACTCAAAACCAAAAATCTTTACCGATCTTCCTTTGCAAATAGATTGTTCATTTGATCAAAATGAGTAAAATAAACCGCTCAATTGTGATCAGAATGTTTACTGATCTTGCTGCACAAAAATGATTGCTCATTTGATCAAATGAGTAAAATAATATCGCTAGATTGTGATCAGAATGTTTACTGATCTTGCTGCACAAAAACAATTGCTCATTTTGATCAAATGAGTGAAATGTATTTTAAGAAATGGAAAAAGTTAGTGAGTGGAGAAGAAAAGAAGAATAAAATAAGTTTTTTATTTAAAATTTTTTTAAAAATATATTGTAACAGAATATGGAAAATATTAAAAAGAAAAAAGGCTTGTTATAATAATTATATATTCTATCCGTAAAATAAATTTTTTAGAAATTTAAAAATAACAATTATAATACGACATCCCTCCAAAAAAATAATTATAGTACAACAATATTGCAAAATAATTGAAAAAGATAAAATAAAAAAAAAGATAAAATAAGAACTAAGACTATAGAAGAAACATGAAAAAAAAATTAAACAATGAGATTCAAAGCCAAAAGAGGAGGAAAAGACAAACGTAAAAAAAAAAAATGATTGGTATGGGAGTCGAACCCATGACCAACTGCCAAGCACATAAACCTCAAGACCAACTGAGCTAAACTATCTACATGGTAATGGAGCAAGCTTTTAATACTTATGATGTTGCCCAGATTTTCGCATTAATTACAATAATGCCACCGGATGCACCATGCGCACGGTGCACCCGGGTGCATGATAATAATTGTAATGCTAATGATCTAGAAAAGGAATTATTTCTTGTAATATCACAGAAGCAATCTAATAAGAACTATGTCAATACTACTCTTAATTTGTGGATTGTAAAAGAAAAGTAAAAGAAAAATGTAGGTGAAAGAGAACCGCATAAAAAAGATTGGACCGTGTGAGGATCGGGAATTTGAACCCGACGTGAATCGAACACGCAACCTTCTGATCTGGAGTCAGACGCGCTACCATTGCGCCACGGATCCTCGGTGCTTTGTTTAGCGAGCGAATTGAACTTAACATGAACGCCTTCAGACAGTTACAGAGGTGTAACAATATGGATAAGAATTATGCCTATTAATCATTTTATATCAGCCGTACAGATGATAATTGCAAAGAATGATTTCTTTTTATTACAAATTTGAACAATCTAGCTGGTTCGAATTACTTATAGATTTAGGCCCTTTTCAGTTTATTTTACAATAATACTTAATATTCAGTAAAAATAAGTTCAGTTCAGTAAAAATAAGTTCAGTTCAATAAAAATAAGTTCAGTTAAGCAAAAATAAGTTAAGTTCAGTTTAATAAAAATCAGTAGTGCAAAGAAGAAAAAACATGAATCAGTAAAAATAAGTTCAGTTCAGTAGAAATAAGTTCAGTTAAGTAAAAATAAGTTCAGTTAAGTAAAAATAAGTTTAGTTAAGTAAAAATTAGTTCAGTTCAATAAAAATAAGTTGAACTGAACGGTGCCTTATAGTGGAGTTAGATGCAAACTAGTTTAAAGTCGTTTTTGTTTGTTTTTAATAAATAATTTAGTAGACTCAAGCAATGCTCCGGATTTTTTTTACGTATAGTTAACAATAATTAATGTCATTTAGAGTGAAAAAACTTAGCATTAAAAAATATTAAAAAATCGACTCATTTATAATACAATACGGATTTTGAAAGTTAAAGTCTTAATTTTCACTTATATATTCATCATTGATTTGATAAAAGAAGCAATTAGTGTATGTTGAGTACTTGCTTGGTTGGAGCTCTTTCTTGCACACCTGAGGACCGAGGTTGTTGGTTCAAATCTTTACGTAAAATTTTTATTTAATATATGAGAATGATGTGGATAGATTGATATGAATTTCGATCCAAAGATTGTTATTCTAGGTTTAGCAAATCGTTAATATTTATTGATATTTGATTGTTCGCCTAATTACTTATAAATTCTAACTATTCAATACTTATAATGTATGTATACTTGACTAAATAAATAAGCTTGTTTTATTATGCTAACTATATTGTGACTTAATTTAATTACTCTTGGACTATTAATAACCACTTATTGAATTATGGATTCTCAAGTTAATTAAAATGACTAACCAGTTTAATTAATAATGTTTTAACTTTGGTTTATTTTTAACAATGAAATCGTTAATATATTAATGGAAGCTGATTATATGGATGCCTATGACAAATGCATTTGGACTTTAGTGAGGGACAATTGTAGGACCGATTCCTACTAACTTTGGACTCTTGGACTACTAACATGACATTAACATTCTAACATAAGATTGAGAGTTTAAACTTAAAATTTAGATGACTAAAGTTATTATGCTTTACCCATTTAGTTTATAATTGTTTATCTTAACCTAATGATTTATTTATGTCAATTTATTGACTTATAGTTCTAACATTATTAAATATGTCATTTAGAATTCACCTTTATATTCATTTATTCATAATTACACTTTATTTATACTCGTTTATAATTATGCTTTATTTATTTATAATTACGCTTTATTTATATTCATTATAATTATGCTCATTTATTTATAATTATGCTCTATTTAAATTGTTCGCTAATTCTCAATAGTGTTAATGTCCTTAAAACAAGTACTAATGTTTAAGTAAATCGTTATACAACAATAATAACAACTAATCCTTATTCCTAAAGTGATTTGGGGGTTTAAGTAAATCGTTATAACGTTATAAATTACTTTTATTTAATTATACTTCTTTTAATATCATCAATTACTTAATTAAATAATTATTATGAACATAAGTTTAGGTTGTGTTTTAATAATAATATGAATCTCTCACAAGGTTTATAGCTCTTAGTTAAATAAGTTATAAAATACTTGAAAGTATGTCAAGTTATTGAATATGAGACTTGTAATAAGAACGAAGGACCTTATGATGGAATAATGACAGTAACAAACTTGATTTTATAACTATAAGCTTGTATAACCAACTTAAGCCGCACCTTTAAATAATGGATTAAAGAGTTAACAAGATAGACTCTAATACATTAATACTTGACTAGATTAATAAGGAAAGGGCATTAAAAGCCTCCCCGGTTCTCAAGATTTCTTCTTAAGCAAGGAACGAGGTAATGTCTACTGCTAAGACTCGCAAGCCCCTTATAACTATGTTTCATGGCAATTTATATTTAATGGTTATGCAAATGTGATTTTATGGATTCAAGGATATGAAATGTTTTATGAAATGATATTTATGATTCAATGAAGTTATGAAAGTATGATTTATGATACCAAGAATGGTTTATATGATGTTTATACAATGGCTCTGATACGATTTTTGAAAAATAAAGTAAAAGATATGAAAAACATGATAAAACAAAGAGAAAGACGGTTCTGGCATTATTATGCTTTGTTGGTCGTGCACGTACCATTTATGTTATATGGTAGAGACCATCCCTGGTGGCACCGCATTACGCTTAGCTTTATGCCACCTTCTGTGTAGGGACATGTCCCTGGTGGCTAATGCCTTAAGATGACGATGTATGGCGGAAACACCACCTTCTGTGCAGGAATAATATCCCTGGTGGCACCACGTTATGGGAGACGTCCCTTCTGTTATACTTGCCAATGAACCAAATGAAGTTTTCTGCTAATGTTAACATATACAATGAAAAAGATTGTTTGGATGGACTTACGTAAGCAGGTGTTTACGAAATGGTTTTACCATACTTCTCTCCTCTCTGTTTGCAAATAAAATGAATTGAAATGTATTTACGATTTTAGAGTAGTATGTTACTGAGCCTCGGCTCACGACGTTTTGTTTTTCAGTTTTAGAAACTGATGGGGATGAAGGAACGTCGTAGCTGTGAGGAATCATTTATTAGTTAACTTAGTTAATATGACGGTTATGTAATTTAAACTTATGGATTGCTAAACTTTAAGTTAGTATTTAAGTTCACTAGTAAACATGCTTATTTCAACTCTAATTTTCAAGTAATGATATGATTTGGTTTTTATGAAAGTATGTTGCCTTGTATTTTCCAAACGGAAAGTATGGCAGTAACGCACCGACTAACTAGGATTTCCGCTACTAATACTTGATTAACTAACCTAATAAGAAAGTAGCAAGTCGGGGAGTCACAGTAGTTTAATGGAGTAAACGAAACAAATTAATAATAGGGATAGTAACCTTTGAATTTCGGTCCAAAGGAGTAGAAGATCGATCTCAGTCTTTCTTCAATGCTAAACAAGCAAGGTACTCAACGTTAGATCATAAGCAAGACTCATGAAATTTTAATAACTCAAATGTGATTTTTATTGATGTAAAACAACCAAAGAAATAGAGAAGACATGACTAATCCTAATCCTAAACAAACAAGATAAAAAATAATCCTAGTCTAACAATATAAAGATAAGAAAACCTAATATGGTTAGTATCTTTTAAACTAATCTTATCTTTTTAAAACAAACTAATAACAACCTAATCTTATCTAATGTCACACGCCTAATTTAAGGAAATAAACTAAACAAAGAAAATAAAGAAACTTAATTAAACTAATTAAGCCTAAAATAGGAAAAACTCTTCAAGTGAAAGGTAAAAACCTATAGGCAAACCCCTAATTCAAGAGGGTGAAAATTCAACTAACGAAAACACATCATGAATTGTCATCAAACAGAAATGGTGACACGTGGCAGATTGCTACTCTTGCCTACGTTTTTAATATTACTAAGTACTACCTCCGTTTTTTACTTGCATTATCAAATTTCTACACAAGAATTAAGGATATGACGGAGGGGAAAAAGGAACCCATGTGATTGGAGAGATGTAGATAAATTATTACCCTAAAAGAAAATGATGTAATTTGTAACTTTCAATGGTCGAAAAATGATGCAAGTATATAAAAAAGTAGGTAGTACATAGATTTACCTAGACCTAGCAAAGCTGCCTTACACAAATGACCTGACTCGAGACCCAAAATTGACCATAAATCAACTCGAGACCGAAGTGACCCGACCTGAAACATACAAATTGTAATATCCCGACAATTCTCTCTTTATAAAACATATATTTTTCCCAACTAAAACAGAGAATTATCAAGGCATTATCACACGTTTGAAAACGTATCGGCTTACTCAGAGTATTGTAGCGGAAAAACATTAAATAAAACTTTATTAAATACTTAAGACATACTACTAATTGTCAAAACATTATCCAAACCTCGAAGTATAATTAAAAACAACTTAAAGCATTTAAAATAAATAATCCATAAAACAACTTGATAAAAGTAACACAAAGGTAAGAAGCAGTAGAAGTAATAAAACAATCTCTCAACAACGCTTCCCAAGTCCCAAATGAGTAATTGAGACGATGCATCATGCCTTCCAAACCTGTAGGCAATTACTCAATTGAAAACTGTTCACCAATAAAGGGTCATGACATGATCAATAGGCACAACCATGATCAACACACAGAAAAGCACGTAATCAGCAAAGCTAAGTACATACATAAATAAAATAGAACACGAAACCTAATCATGATACTACTAAGCAATAGAACATGATCAATAAATGTCATTCAAGACTTCAACTCGTAAAATAGGACTTGACTTCACAAGACATACAACATGATAAATATTAGTAAATTGAATAGACAATGGATCGAGTTGTCCAACCAAAACCAGTCTTCAAAATAAAAGATCGAGTTACGAGCACGACTCCGTAACCCCTTGAACAACGATATCGAGGAACCTTCAAAAATAAAAATAGGGTACGGTGATCAATCCGACCCCAAGAAAAGTCATGGGCTACCACCATGTACTCCAACTCATACTAGTCCAGAACTTCAAACGTGCACAAGTCTAAAGCTATTGCTTTGTACTTCCACTCTAAGTATTACTAAGTTATTCGATGTGGGACTCTAAACAAAGCAACCAACACATAACATGGATACAACAATATTCCTCTTTTATCTTAGGATTAAATAAGTGATCAAACAATTTCAATTGACCAAGAATTAATGCTCCAAATTTATTTGTTGACTTATATCGACAATCGAAAGTCCAATAAATATACATACCCTACAAAGCTCTCGGTCTTTGTAAAGTAGTAAAATAACCATAACCAATACTAGTCCAACTTACACATAAAGTCTTCGGCCTTTGAGAAGGAATAAAATATCTACTAAGGAAAACAATACCAAAATCCATAATACAATAATAAAATATTACTAATCCCTCATGTGAATTAATAAATAAACTTCCCTTCCCAAACATGTTTGAATCAAACATCCATTCAATCATGTAATAAAACATAAAGGCAATTACTATGCTCAACAACACGTAATTCCAATTCAATAGCCACGCATGAACCATAAAAGGGTTCCCTATACATAATACCATAAATAATCCTAATCCTTAGGACATGATACTAGTCTAACACATCAGGACATGTATGTACCTTGTGTAGACAAAGTGAGAGACCACTTTAAACTCTAGAAATCGGCTAAAGTAAATTCTTCGCCTACCAAAACAATAATAGATTAATGAATTAATATCCTAATTAATTCACAGTAATATAATTTATTTTAAAACGCTTCAAAACTCGTTTTAAAATACTTTGAAAACATTAAAGTTTCAGCCTTTAACAACCTTCAATATAACACTCATAAATCTAGGCTTTAAAACCTCAAAAATCATTACTTTCATACTTAAAACTCAATTTAAATAATAATTATAAATCTGAAACTATATTTTATATCCATAATAAATAAAAATCAGATTTTTAGTAATTTAAACAATAAAGTTTTCAACTTTATTTGCAAAATATATTAAAACTCATAAAAATCACAACTTTAATATTAAAACTCATAAAAATCATAACTTTAATACTAAAACTCATAAAAATCAATAAATAGAGGAGAAGGGTTAAGAAATAACCAAATGAAAATACGAAAATCGGATTTGCGCGTAAAAAATGGCAGCAAAACTGTTATACTTCAAAAGGCCACAACTGGTAGAACACTAATCGGAATTGAGTGATTCTTGAGCATAAATTCAATAACTTTTCGAGATCTACAACTTTGGAGAAGGAAGTTTTGGCTAAAAACAACAGGAACTATCAAAAATCTGGCAATCAGATTCGGGAGTAATGAAAAGATGTAAAAGAGAATTAAGAGAGAGAAGAGTGGTGGTGGTGGTGTTGGCGGCTGTTGCGGCGGCAAATGAGAGGCAATGCTGGTGGTAGTGGCGGCAGCACACAAGCAAGAGGGAGGTGGCGTGTGGTGGTGCACGGCGCCGGAACCAAGGGAAGAAAAGAGAGGGAGGGCGGATGAGTGGGAGCAGAGGAAAAAGAGAGAAAATAAAAGTGTGCAAACTTGGAGTTTGGGGGTATTTATAGGTTTTGCCTAAAACCTAGGGTGAGGCTTGGGTTTGGGCTTAAGTTGAACATCAAACTGTAATAAATAGTTTGGACTCTCATCCCAACATTAAAAATCATTTTAAACACGACCCAAATTTTTTAATAAATATTCAATACTTAAAATCCAACCCAATAAATATTAATGACTATTTAAAACGTTTAAAAAATCATTTGACTTTCAAAATAGTCAATAATTAAATAATTAAATAAAATAAATATGAAAATGATTATAAATATATTTATTACGAGGGATTACACTAATCTCGAACATACCCGACCCAATATTGACCCCGATCTAATACTGACCCGAATAAAATTTATCCTAAATTTATATTTTAATTAATAATTTTATAGTTATATTTTTTTAATTTTCAATATTATTGTTATTTTTCATAGTAAATCGTAAATGTAATATTCCTTATGTACTAGAAAACTGAGAACATTTCCTTTTCCTTTTATCTCGGGGAAAAAGATAGATAAAAAAGTTTTGCTCTTGATGACAAGGCTCAAATCACATGATAAACGAAAAAAGACATTCATAAGAAGAAAAATTGTAAATACATAGAGCTCCATCAAAGAAAACAACATAATTGGAACGAATTTAGGAAGGAGAATAGACTAGATTATAACATTTTTTATTTTTGTATAGCTTTGCACCAAATGTATTGACTCGATCAGAACCTGGCCCGATTTGGACCCGACAAGAAACTACATTAGCTGAAACAGAGTCGAAACCAAATTGACCCGACCCCAAAGCGACCCAAAATCAGACTAACATGACCTAAACGATTTTCACCTCTAGATTTGCCTTGAACAATTTTTGAAACTCGTTTTATACCCGAGCTTGAAATCTCTCTGTTTACGACATGCATCCCTTACCAGTCATGAAACATACTAATATTCGTTCATTTGAGTTCACGAACACCTCATTTATATACGTGCATGGACAAGCTCTTATAAGTTCGCTACTCTGATGGCCTATCTGAAAATGTGTGTTAACGTAGTAGACTTGAATGATTAGTTTCTTGCGATGTTGATGTGCAGGGGTCTAATGGACATGGATGGTGGTTGGGGTTTAGTCTGAGAAGGGGGGTGAACTTTTGTGAAGTACGCGGTTTGGCTGCCAGGTCTCGTTGTTAAAAAGTGTTGCATTTCGTTTTTTCCATATGCTCCAAAGGAGCTTAAAGCTCTGTGACTGATTTAAGTTGGGCTTTTCTGTTGTGTATCAGAAAGGGGAGGGTTGTTGTAGTACTGGGGCAGGGGAGGAAGTTCCATTATATTTATTTTAGATTGTGATATGTAGTACTCTATTAGACCAAAATCTCTCATATAGGTCATTGTTCTACCAAGGGCCTTTTCGATTCAGTTCAGCTCTGCTCATTCAATTTAGTTATTTTCAATTCTACTCAGTTTAGGTCTTGACAATACTTATATTCTCACATATTACTATTTTTTTAGTTCAATTTTTTCCAATTCAGTTTAATTATTTTTCACCGAATAGAACAGAGCCTAATAGGCAAGATCCTTTTAGAATGGATAAATTAAGGTTAAATCTCCCTTGCTAAATATCTCTCTAAGAAGTTATCTTATAATTTTGAGGTTATGCGATTCTAAGTCTCTGTACTAGATAGAACAAGTATTACTTACTCTAATTAAAAGTTCATTATTTTTTTGAAATTCAATAATACTTCCTTCATTCCTCGAATATTTTGTCAGTCCATAACCCTGAATATTTATTAATATTTAAAATTTTATACTTCCTCCGTTTTTTTAGATGTAACAATTGGGAATATTTGTGAAAGGTAAAATATTCAATTGTTACAATGCAACTAAAAAAACGAAAGAAGTACTATAAACAAAACATATATTAGTTGATAAAAACGAATATCAAAATGAATTTCTCCAAATCTCAAATAACTATTTTTAATTAAAAAACCCGAACATTATGATTTTTATGAGAGGTAAGAAATAAGCATAAATAACACAGAAAAAAGCTTCTATAAATTTGTAGACTGCTTCCATTAACTTATTAAAACAAAAGTATATTTTATAGGAAACAAAATGAAAACAAAAATCACTCTTTTTCTTTTTCAAATGCAGAGACAATGAATGAGAGGGGAAGTCCCAAAAGACCAGATGTCTTAGAAAGGAGAGTCTTAAGCTAAGGTAAGATGACACTTGGCAAGCTCACAGCAGCTCTCAAACACATGTACTGTTGATAGTAAGACAGAAAAGCAGTAATATTGGAGAATATAGCTACGTGTTTGTTCATCACATAAGACTAACACATTCTTTACTACAAATACTATCATCTTCACTTTATTGCATTTCTTGATGTGCATGCTTCTTCTTGTCCACCATCTTTTGAAGACAAAGTAATCAGCTTTAACTTCTCCAGCTTTTCTCTGTTTCTCAAGTTACTTCGTTACAAAATGAAGGTATCACTTTTTTACTTGGAGTACTCGAACTTTTAAGTCATGTTCGTTATCGTTTTTTGTTTGAAGTTTTCGATTTAAGAACCAATGTAGAAATACCAAAAAGAACTATTAGTAGTTTTTATAGTTAAATTACGAATAAAGGATGAGTGATGTTAGTATGATTAATTTTTAATTACAACTTGTATCATATGACTCTTTTTTCTTGTTTTTTGATGCGATATCATATGACTCTAAAGTCTAAACTTATTAAAGTTAAAGACGGGAAATGACAATGATAGGGAATAATGGGTTCTAACTTCTAATATTTGTGTGATTTTAGATTTTTGTGGTTTTTTCATTTTTATTTTTATTTGGTAATTCTTTTTGCAAGGAATTTGTTATGCATGCATGAGTATGAAGTGAGTTTGGTTAAATGACAATGTATGAAGACTTATATTTGGTTCCTTCATGGTGGTGCATGATCACTCTAGCCGTATTTAATCATTTTATATGTATTTTTTAGGCAATATTGGGGTGTTTTAGTGTTACAAAAAAAAAATGCCTAGAAAGCGTAAGATTGTTATTGTAATATAGTAATTGTAATTGTTGCTATTATTATGGTTCATTACATTATTGTTGTAATTAATTATCTAGTTCAGTCTAGTTATAGTCCTAAGAAGTTATGAAACTGTGAGTAGTTGTAGTTGATGTATCTATCACTATCAATGGAGCCATCTGAGAGTATAATGATAAAATTATGAACAAATAGGAACAATGGGGTTGTAGATTATGGAAGGAAACAATTACAATTTACAAACGACAAGAACAACAAAAAGGAAACAAGGTTGGGGAAAGGACAATGAACAAATAGGAACAATGGGAGGAGGGATGTAGCCTGTGGGAAGAAATAAGACAACCAAACGGAAACCTCTTACTACGAGGCCGAGGAAGGAAGAACAAATAGGGGTAGAGGGAGTCGTTTCGGGGGCCAGGAGTACTAGTTGAAAGAGTATAGCACCATATTATGGAAAAATTACGTACGAATACAAATAATATGTTAGTAAAGGTCTGTCCTTTTGTGCTGAAAATTGCACAAAATAGGTAAAATGTAATAGTAAAATTTCTGTCAAGAGTTGAGTTTAACTGAAAATAAGTTGGAGAGAACAGACCTAAACTTAACGAACTAGCTGGTTCGTTATTTGATAATTTAGTACACGAACAATTAATATTGAATATGTGTAGGTTGAGACAAGGTCTCAAGCGCATGATCACCAGGAAGAAAAGATGAAGACAAGGAAACAAAAGACGAATGAACAAACGGAACATCAATCACCAACCAAGAAAGCAAAACAGGAGAATGAGATTGAGAATGGAAAACAGACAAATGGGACACAAGCAGCAAGCTCTAAGGAGTATCAAGAGTTTTGTAACGCCATTAGGGAGAATCTTTCCCCTGATCAAATCAAGGAGATTCTTCAGTTGAATGGCCAGGATACTTCGGGCGCTGATGACACCGTTTTTTCTCGATGGTATGTTAGCCTCATTGGACTGTTGTTACTAAGTCACATCTTAGAAAATAAAGTCTGAATTTTGCAATGTTGCATAATCTAGGTACAGAGCTTAGTGGTTGATATCTATAACATCATTTAGGCATGTTAGGAAACTTGTCGCGAATGATGCAAGGAGCTGACAAAATACTTCCTCGATTTGGAAATAATAGTCGGATATATTGATATTAGATGTTTCTAATGAAATGGCACGTTTCTTCGCATGGACATTCTATGATTTAACGAGATGCGATAAGCTGATGGAAAATTTGCCGGAGATCCTAAAAGAATGTGGATGATAGTCAGATGTTCTGAAGCTGTCATGAGTCATGACTATGTAGTGGTGGGAAGAGGATGGGAGTAACACAACTAGTTAGTTTGGGTATTTTCTTTATTGGTCAACATGGATTGTAGGGCTTTCCAACTTCCAAATATGTTGTTCTTCAGAAAGCCGGAGTTCCTTTGGCCTAGATGGCTTGAGTTTGTCAACTTAGGAGACGAAAGAGTCTTTCGTATTGTTGCCTCGCTCATTTGGGCGGGGAGCAACTTTCTCATAGATATGCATGGGACTAACCGACTAAGTTTGTAACTTTGTGCAGCCAAGACTTGCTATATTATGGAGCACTTTTGGAATGTAAAGTATGTGGAGGCAATTTGGAGTTCGTTCGTAATAGTTACTCTTGCACGGGAGCATTAAGTGAATGGTCCACCTGTACCTACAAGACAAGAAATCCTCCAAGGAAGCAGGATGCTATCAAACTGCCAGATTCAGTCCTGAAATCTCCAGTTTCAGATGTAAGTGTGCCGCCTGCCAGCCTTGAGCCCTTTCCGTTCTTTCCAATTAAGCATGCAGGGTGTTCAGTAATATTTGTCTATCGCCAATATCTTTTCGATCAAGCACACAGGGTGTTCGGTTATTCTTTTGATCGCTCATAGAAATTACAATAGTCATACCATAAGATTAACTTAGAAGACATTAACTTAGAAGACAGTCTTCATAATCTAATCTCCTTGTAAGACTATTGTTACAACTAACCAATATGTAGCAAGAATTACTAACCGTTGAAATATGTATAGTATAAATAGATTGCTTTTAAAAATTTGAGTAGTTGTTTTTGTTGATGGGCCAAAAAGGACAAATAATTTGAAATGGATGGAGTAAATATTATACAAGAAGGATATTTTCTAATTGTAACTCAGTCATATAATTTTCCTGGTGGATCATAGTTGTTAAAGAAGTATCAAGATCCAAGTCAGCGTCATCAAACACCTCCTGCTGATAAGCCTTTCACAGGCATGGTTATGTGCTTGTCAGGCCGGCTTTCTAGAACCCATGTATGTACAGAACTGCTCTTCACAAACTGGATTCATTGATAAAGTTTAGTTGAGTGAGATGATTTAAATTTGTCTGTTCATTGGTTGATGTTGCAGCAATACTGGAAGAAAGAAATTGAAAAGCATGGAGGCAAGGTTGCCAATACAGCTATAGGTAAATTCTATCTTAAAATTCTGTTCTCGGCATGATTTCTTTTATGTAGCCACATTTTTAAAAAACTCAAAATTGATGTGGAAAATTTATTGCAGGCGTGACTTGTCTAGTTGTTTCGCCCATGGAGAGAGAGCGTGGTGGTTCATCAAAAGTATCTGAAGCAGTGTTAGTATTAAACTTTAACAGTCATAACAGAAGTAATGTAAGTTGAAAGTTTGGGTGATTGATGTGTTTTTGTTCTTTCTTGGCAGAGAAAGAGGTATACCAGTGGTACGAGAAGCATGGCTAGTTGATAGCATTGAGAAGCAAGAGTTGCAGCCTCTAGAGGCGTATGACTGTGTTTCTGATCGATCAAGTTATGGTAAAGGCATTCCGTGGGACAAACAGGATCCTAGTGAGGAAGCCATTGAATCCCTTTCTGCTGAGGTATTTCTTTTTCATTGTAAAAGATAATATTGTCGTAATTATGTTAAGGTTGTATTATGAAATCGGATTTGGTTTGTTTTACAGCTTAAGATGTATGGAAAAAGAGGTGTCTACAAGGATACCATGCTGCAGCAACAAGGAGGGAAGATCTTGGAGAAAGATGGTTTACTTTACAACTGCGCGTTCTCCCTTTGCGACCAAGGGCGCAGTATAAATGAGTAATCTAGTGCTTCTAAAAATACAGGATTCCTCTCAACTTGTATCATTTTTATTTGTCCTAACCTTTGATTTTTTGTGGTGAAGGTTTGCTATTACTCAACTGATAACTGTTCCTGAGCAGAAGCTACATCTCTACTACAAAAGGGGTAAGGTAGGCGATGATCCAAAAGCAGACGAGAGACTAGAAGAATGGGATAATATGGAGGATGCAATAAAGGAGTTTGCACGGCTTTTTGAAGAATTAACAGGAAATGAGTTTTTGCCATGGGAAACCGAAAAGAAATTTCAGAAAAAAACACAAAAGTTTCATGTGATAGATATGGTAAACATACATTACATTTTCTGTATATTTTCTACACTTAAAGTGCACTCCAGTGTTATTCAGCTCAACACTCTTGCAGGCTGATGGAGTTGAGGTAAGGTACGGTGGATTGGGTGTTCGTCAACTAGGAGTAGCGGCTACACATTGTAAACTGGATCCTGTGATTGCAAATTTCATGAAGGTTTTGTGCAGTCAAGAGATCTATAGGTACCTAAAATCATGCTACTAAGTTGTCTAATGTTTATATAGTGTTTCCTAATCATTTGATGATCTTATGTCTTTCAAACAGATATGCTCTGATGGAGATGGGTTTGGACTCTCCCGATTTACCAGTTGGAATAGTTACGGATTTGCATTTGAAGAGATGTAACATTTTTATGGTTATCTCAATTTTTTCTATATATTCGTATGTTCTTCAGTAGTTCTTGCTCATTAATGTAATTTCACCTCAGGTGAAGATGCTCTCCTACAATTTATAGAGAATGTGAAGTCAAAAGAACAGGAAGGATCAAAGGCTGAAGCGCTTTGGTCTGAATTTAGCTCGAAATGGTTTACCCTCCTGCATTCTACTCGGCCTTTCATCTTCAAGGACTTCCAGGAACTAGCAGATCATGTAGAAGATCCTCTCCTTGGGAATACACAGATTCTTAGATTTTCGTTTTGTTTTGCTGATTTTTGTGAGAATTATGTGCAGGCTGCTTCTCCTCTCGAAACAGTTAGGGACATAACTGTGGCCTCACATCTGATAGGTGATATGAGTGGCTCAACACTGGACGACCCATTGTCAGACCGCTATAAGAAGCTCGGCTGCAAAATAACTCCTCTTGACAAAGAATCTGAGGATTATAAGATGATAATTAGCTACTTGGAGAAGACCTATGAACCCATTAAAGTTGGTGAAATTGTAAGTGAATAACTAAACCTTATGAGATTCACCATTACTTGATCAAAAAATCATATGTTCTGATTATTGATGTTTTATTATCCTATTTAGAGCTATGATGTGTCAGTTGATAACATCCTTGCTGTTGATTTGAGCTCTGGACCATCTTATGAAGAGATAAAGAAGTTGCCAAACAAAGTTCTCTTATGGTGTGGTAAGGAAGTTTTGCTCCTTTTATGAGAGAAATGTTCGGATCAAATATTTCGTTACGTTGTAACGATTGTGTTTGAAGACACAATCTGAGAACCCGTAGCCTTGACCTGTGAAGTCAAACGCGTTTAACTAAATGAACCTGTAACTGATTAATCTCGTACAGGAACACGAAGTTCGAATCTGCTAAGACATCTGCAAAAGGGTTTCCTTCCCTCAATCTGCTCTCTTCCTGCTCCAGGCTACATGGTAATTGTACTTATAACTAGAAACCACTAGAACTAGCAAATGTCTTTCAACAGTGATTGATAATCTTATTTACTTATACTTGTGTTATTCATTTGACAGTTTGGGAGGGCCATTGTATGCTCAGATGCTTCAGCTGAAGCTGCAAGGTACGGTTACACGGCGATTGACAGACCAGAAGGCTTCCTCGTACTGGCAGTTGCTTCTCTAGGGGACGAGATAGTCGAGGTTGCGAGCCCGCCAGAGGATACAAAGTCCTTAGAGGAGAGAAAGGTTGGAGTGAAAGGGTTAGGAAAGAAGATAACCGATGAATCGGAACATTTTATATGGAAGGACGACATTAAGGTACCGTGTGGGAAATTAGTGCCGGCATCACCTGAACCAAAAGAAAGCATCCTTGATTTCAACGAGTATGCTGTATACGATCCAAACCAGGTATAGTGACATAAGGCCTAAAGTCTTATTAAAACCAGAATTCCTGTTTTAAATGTAAAGGAGCATTTGTTTCTGATTTGGGTGAATATGATGTTTGATACAGGTTAAGATAAGCTTCTTGGTGGCAGTGAAGTACATAGAGAAGGATGTAGTAATGGATGTGGCAGAATGAAGATGGTCTGGTTTTGCTTTTACAGCATAAATGTAGGTTCTTTTTTTGAACTTTTTGAATCTTTGGCGACGTACCGTTCGGGTTCAAGAATGGATGGGTGGGTAGTTTTTGCTTGTAGATAGCTATGTGGCTTGATCCTCGCAATAGCCTTATGATGTTTCACTAGTATGTCTCAAATCGTTTTGTTGTAAGAGTCAGTAGAAGAAAGAAACCATGAATATGTTAAGGTTCTTGTACATAGTGGAACATCAGACTATTTTGGAGGTCTTTGCTGGAATTTACATGGAATCAACCTTTTGATTGAACAACATCCCAAATTCTCTAATTGAATGGAGATTCAGTGCGGTCAGAAATTTATACGGACACGCAGGGGTTCGATAGGAAAGTCGTTTCAATCCAATCCATTCTTGGGGTCATTTGGTTCACTGGCTTTTTCATTGAGGTTAATAATGTGCTTCACGGGCTTTACTTTGAGGTTGACTGGTATACTAGTGGCTCCCTGGCTGGTGCCTATGAAATTGAAGGGGCTAATAATATCCTAGGTCGTCGGCTTTTATTATATAAAATCTGTGTTGATTCTCACTTGGTCCTGTCAACGACAGACTTCCTGTTACTGTCTGTCGCTTGGTTTCGTGTCGTGCAAGAGTTGTAAGTAGCTGGTTACTCGGTTCCGAGTCGTGCAAAGAGTTGTAACGAGCTTCTAAGTCGTGCAAGAGTTGTAACGAGTTGGTATTTTGCTTCCGGTTTTGTGTTTTGGTTGTGTTGCCGAGTTGCGTGTGTAATTTCATCCTGTGTCTAATATCCTAGGTCCGTTTCCTAAGTTGACCACCTATGACCCTGATCATTATGTTCCAAAATAAGCCATATTCCAGTAAAGATCCATATTATATATTTGGTGTTAATTTACCATCTACGACGATGGCTGTTGTGTTCCTAAATAAGCTATATCTCAGAAATCACATTTTCAGCCACCATGCGTAAGGCATTACAACAAAAGGTTTTCACTATTGCGGTGGATAAGGAAAGTCTTCCGACCAAGTGTATGGCCACGGACCTTGTTGAGTGGATGGGTCTAGAGAGTCTTCTCACCAAGTCTACGGCTTTAAGAAGGTGTTCATATGTCATATGTGGACCACGAAACCAAGATTTAGTTGAGACGTTAATAAGTCTCAGAAAATGAAAGCAACCACCTTTGCTTACATAACTGAAAGCGATTTGTAGAATCACCGAAACCTGAGGTTGCAAGTTTGCAATTGCAACTAACAAGTCAAAGCTAAATACGTAATAAATAAGAAAAGTTGAAATTGACTTATTGACTCCAAAATGGAGTACTAAATAAGTAATAACTGGCTTCTTGGTTCCAAGGTCTTCAACGGCGTGCTTTCTGATCTGCTTACCTAGACTTTGTATTTTCGGATAATTTTACAATAGCTAAAATAATGACAGTGAGATTTGTTAGGTCTATCTCGATATGTATTTTCAAGAAAATAATTATGATCATACGTTCGTTGGAGATACTAATGATTGAATTCAAACATTGGCAAGCGTGAAATATAGATGTTGCATTAGACAGCAAGTATTATTTTAAAAGATGTTCCTACAAACATTAGAATATTTTTGGACAGTTGCAATTCATCCCTATCCCTTGTTCTTTTTTTTTTTTCCTGATGAGGTGTGAGAATCAATGTTAATTGATCTGAGATTGGGAAAACAGTAGATTGTTTGTATTATTCTATGGGAGAATCAAATTTGTCGACACGTGACTTTTAATTTAATTATATGTAATTGCCATTATATTTATGATTTATTAGTCATCTCAAAAAAATTCATGATTTGACTGTAAGTTCCTATTTTATTTAGCAGCTCCTAATTTAGAAAAGAAAATATGGATAAGTGACATAAAAATTGTGCGACAAGACACTTGTGTTATAGGGGTTTTTGCTTGTGTGGTAAGTAACAAGCCAAAATCCAAGATGTAAGACGAAAATCCACAAATTGGAAACGAGATTAATTCTGAATTGTTCATACTTCATATTTCATAGTTGGTATGTTTTCATAGTGATACACCAACAATTCTTCCGACTACGGGGTCAAATTAGATTAATGGTCATTTTCAAAAATTAGAGTCCAAATATACGTAGTTTTTATAATTATGAGTTTTAAGATATTTTCATATGATTTCAATTTCTCAGCTAATGGTACTTTCAAGGGTTTGCCGTGGAAATGGTACTCCTTTTATTATATTTTTCTTTACGCATAAATAACAAACAATGGACAAAATAAGAGGCATATACGGTAACAAAATATAAATTGTAAAAATCGTTATAAATGGTAGTATTTATCAAGGGTACAACGAGAAATTATAAGATCTAACTTCCGATACAGAAAACTTGTTTAGAGATGGAGGGAGTGTGTTCTTATAGTCTATAGATCCTGAGTATAGGTGTTTAGTGATCCAAAACCAGATTGGACCGAAAGCCAAAAAAATAAAATTTGAAAGTAGCAGACCGTATCGGTTATAAGCTTGAACCTGGTCCAGACTGGAATAAAAAAAAGATATATACTAAATATAATAGTTTATAAGTTACAGGGTTTAAATAAGGAAAAAGTCATTTTCCTACCCACATCATTACTTATTGGCCATTTCGCCAAATCATTAGTACGTATCCGAACATATTAGGAAAGAAAAAGTCGGTTCATTTCTTCCAACTGTTTTAAGTAATAATCTACATAGACATGGACACTTTGTGGAAGTGTGGAATAGTTCAATACAATCAAGGTTACAAAGTATTACCCAAGAAACTTCTCTTAGGGTTTAAGTATCAAGCCGACTTCGCCAACTTAGTTCTGTTTTTAAAGGATTTCGGTATGACCAAAAAGAACTACAATCAATCAATAGGACCAACAAAAAGAGCTTAAAATTGCATATCAACGATGAATTACCACAGGAGGGAACTTGAACTTTGTGGGGAAGAATGGTACTGCATGCGGCTTCTCCACCAAATCGCGATAAAAATCATACTCAGCAGGGTAATCGTGTAAGCTGAGCTCCGTCTTCTGATTTGTATGGTAATGATGCTTAGCATTGGTTGATTTCCCAAATCCGAACAGGCTAACTTTATCACAAACTCCCAATGCCAGCATCACAGCTTGCATACCTGAAGAGTAATGGAACATAGACCCATCATGGGCCGAGTTCCATAGCTCTAGAGTCTTGTTCGGACTATCTGCAAACCGTTTCAATGAGTAATACTTCACAACTCGAGAACACAACATATCAAACCGAGGGTCGGTGACAATCAAAGGTGACTTATGGGACGAGTTGCACACTATATAGTCTAAAAACTGCGCGGGTTGGCACATGTACATAACAATGGGGGTATTAGTACCATAAGGATGGCAAAAACAACTGTCTCTTCTTGCACAAAGATGCAATATGTTACTATTTACAAACGAGATACTTGTTCTCGAACCCACATTCTTTTGATAAGTTTCAATCCTAGCATTGTTCAACCGAATCACAGCCTCATGACTATCAATCAATCCTCCATACTCCTTACTCAATAAGATCCCACTATTCCCAACAACAGCACAAGAAGAATACTTCCTTTTTGAAACACTCACCCCATTATGCTTATCAATTGGAACCTTCACAAGCTCAACTAATTCATCCATTACATCAGGTTGAAACCTCTTCTTCCTAGACCAATCACCTAAACACCTCCTAAACTTCAACAAAACCTTAGAAAACTCCGAAGACCGGAGATTCACGGGCAACCCCCTCGATGTCCTAGCCCGAATATCACCACTATTAAAGAACCTTCGCCACGTAGCGAAGGTTCTTAGGTAAGCAACATTTCCAAAGTTACCCTCCATCAATTGCTCAATTTCCTTCCTTAATTTAGGCTCACCCAACTCAATTTCAGCCAATTTTAGCAATGTGGAGTTAAAAACAGGTAAATCCAAAGGTGGGATATCAGCTAATGAGTAATCCCCCTCTCTATAAATGGATCCAAACCCGTTTTTAACCGCAACCCGGCTACCAAAAGTTGCAGCAACAACAATCAGTAACAACAGGCTAAATACAGGTCTAACTGAACTCTTCATTGGAGATAACCAAAGAAGCTTATGTGCTAGAGTTTTTGGTGAATCATTAGAATAGATCTCCCATATGGGTTTTGGAACATACCCTTCATCTTCCTTTTCTACCATTCAACTAACCTTAATAAAAAATATAAATAAAAAAATAGAAAAAAAAAGTTTACTAAAACACAAAAAGATTCAAGCTTTAGATCATAAGAAGCAAAATATGATACTTTAAACTAAAATATGAAGCAATATAGAAGAAAAGGGAGTGTAACATACAGATTTGAAGCAAAGTTGCAGAGCTTTAATGGAGTTAATTGTGGAAAGGGGAGATTTTTGTGGGGAATATGAAGGCTGCTGCGGGAAGGAAGAGAAGGAAGGTTGAAGATGGGGGTTTGTGGGAGCAATTTTAGTGGGTTTGTAATTAAATTCTCTTTATAGTAGGCTAAATAGGAGTGTGATTTGATGAAAGTGATTTATTTTTATAAGATTCTTTTTTTTTATAAGATTCTTTGATAAGTTCTCTATTGTGTTAACTTAAAAAAGGTAAAAATATAAAATACCCCGGATAGAACGTGATTATGGATTAAAAGAGATGGATTTTCTATAAACTAGAAGTACAATTTTAGTATTGTTTTATAGGCCTTGTTCAGTTTATTTTAATTTTATTTATGTTGAACTAGAATTATTTTTTATTGAAGTTAACTTATATTTGGTGAACTGAAGATTTCTGCTCATTGCAGTCACTTCCGGGTTCTTCGCACCTGGATAGTACCAGGACCCTTGTGCCCCGGCCTTTGATCAGAAAAAGCTGCCCGCTCGAAGCTCGTTCTATTTTTTACTGATTCATGTTGTTTATTCTTCTTTCGACTACTCATTTTTGCTGAACTGATCTATACCGAATTGAACTTAATTTTACTTAATATTATTGTTTTAAGGTGAACTGAACATGGCATTACTAGCCATAAATGACACACTCTATGTTATTGGGAGATAAGGAGATCTCAACCCACTATTGATGGCTAGGAGTTTTATCCCGTAAAAGCCACCACAATGGGGGTGTTTGGCAATTGGCTTGTGGCTGTTGGCTGGTGGCTTAATATGCTGACTGGTTTGACCGTCTGTTTTTAGTGGCTTGTTTGACCGACTGTATAATTATTAGTTGTTAAAAAAAGTGTTTTGTTAAAGTGGTTGTTATTGTTAGCTTTTTAGTACAAAATGGAAGCAAAAGCCAAAAGTCATCCATAAAAGCTGGTAAAAGCAGCTTCTGGATTTTGGCTGAAAAGCGAATTTTCACCCAATGCAGTTACCAAACACTTTTTTTGACTGTTTGACCAAAAACAAAAGTCAAAAGCCAATGAAAAAGCCACCCAAAAGCCATTTGCCAAACACCCCTATGTCTTATATTTAGGATGATAAGATTCGAACCTCCAGCCTTTTATTTAGGCCTCCTTACCTTGACTGGCACAAACATGCCAATAGAAATGGAAACTATACCTGAAAGCGGACAACAAATGACTTGGATCTTTACGATTAGGTTGAGAGCCATGTTTCAAATTTAGGCATGTTCTTGTTGCTCTAAAAGCCTACTTCGTTTGAGGCGTGATAAGTTCATTAATCCTGATTGTTAGCAAAGGTGGGACATTTTATTATTGAGCTCATTCTCATAATGTTTGTAAAATCGAACTCTCGACCTCTTGGTTAGAAAGGTGGGTGCTTTTATCATTGAGCTCATTTTCTTTATTCGAACTCCCAGTCCCAGCCTCTTGGTTGGGGAGGTGGGAGCTTTTATTATTGAGCTTATTCTCAAAATGTGTGTAAGATTCGTACCCCTGACATCTTGGTTGGGAAGGTGGGAGTTTGAGCTCATTCTCATATTATTTGTTTTTATTTGTTTGTTATTTCATCAAATTTATATCAAAGAATCTGATAATTGAGTTGGGACTTACTTTTCATAATGCAGCAACTTTTATATCAAATTTGTTTGTTATAGAACAAGCCTTTTGATTTCTTCGTTTTCTTTTTAAATGCAACAAATGCACTTTTTCTCTATTCACACTTATTATCTCACTAAGATTTGTGATTTATATATAATGAAAATCTTAGTCAAGTGAGATTTTGTTAAATTCGTGTCATAGCACACTTTTACAATATGTAAATTTTATAATTTATACTTGTACATAATTATAGATATTTACAGTCAAAATAACTCATCAGGGAGTGTAGAAGTGCAATTTTTTCATTACAAAAATCGATGGAGTATGAAAAAGATTGACTTTTCTTTTATCTATTCTAAATATCTACTCTACATCTGGTGTGTTGTGCTCAAGGGAGTCAAGGGCAAGGCCATATACAAGGTTTATTGTAACACTAATCGATCAAATGTTGTTAGTCACCAATTAGCTTCTTACAAGTTTTTGCTTGCTTGACGTTTAAGTATTTTTGTCAAAAAAATTCAAACTTTAAGATGTTATGTATTAACTTTTTTCATGGACTATATTATGATTTTGGTGTCTTTTATTTAATTATTACCTAGTTTGACCATTATTAAAATATTAATACAAGAATTTCCCAATTTTTATCAAACACTCGTGTGCCTCATATACGGTGTACCTAAGATTAATTTTTTGCTTAATATTACTCGTCTAAAGGACTTCAAAATGAGCAAAAATCCACAATTTTACAATAAGCAAAGCAAAAATCATACACATAATACATTCGGGCATATAATGAAAACAATTGTCAATAAAACATTTGCGTTGATAGACAAGTCATTTAATAAGTATGTCTTTTTGTAATAACAATGGTTAGCAGTATCAACTGCCTTACCGAACTCTAATATCATGGAGGATTTGTGGGAATGATAAAAGGTTTTTGTTTCCATACTCCAAGCACCCTTGAGAGGAAGGCGAAAAGAATGCTCCAATTGATATCATAGTTTAAGTATCAAAGGGAGGAGAAAATGCATTATCCATGAAAAATCCTATTTTGTAAAGCTTTTCAATTCGGTAGAACAATAATGCTTTCACCACTGTAAACTTCTTGATTTGTTTCGATATATATTTTTTAATTTGTTTCAATATATATTTTTTGTTTAAATATATGCTAAAAGATAAATAAAAATGATTAAGAGGTACTCTTATAATGTGATGGATAGATTACTGTCTAGGGTCCTTAGTTAGAACTTGCATTAAATGATTGATAGTGGGAAATTATAAAATCCTTCAATTTTTCCAAATGTAATTGAGTTATATGGCAATATTTAGATATATAGAATGAATTTAAAATCGGTAGCATGTCCGATCCCAAGTATGATGTCTAAAATATTTCAAGTAATCAACTATAAATAAGGAAAGGAAGGGAATAAATAAACAAGGGAATTTTTTCTCCAACAGGTAATATGGAACCTTCGACAAAAAACCAAAAGAGACTTTTCAAGTCTTAATTCCAACACTTTTTATTTACAATACTTTTTAATCGACTCCAATAACTCAATCAATCAGGTTAGACAATATATTTATTTAATGGTTGTGTTATGCATGTCCAAATCTCCCATGCCACTCTATATATTATAAGACCTAATGTATTTTATTGAATTCTATGTATTCCTTGTCAGGTTGGGCAGGAGGAGTATGATTAAAGAAGATGATTAAATTAAGTCACATAATAATATTCCCAAGCCAAATTTCTGGGCAAGCGTGGAGCAGGCTGCCTTTACTCTGAAATCAGATCTTTTGCTGATGAATGTTAAATGGCCCCTTCTTCCAAGCCATTTACTAATTACTATGAGCTGGCTTTCACTTGAAATGATCTTTTGATTACTTTCAGCCCACTATCATCCCCCCTTCAAAAGGTCCCACCACATCTCATAGCCGTCATAGCTAAGAATATCACTGGGACGAGTTTTGTGGAGACCCGCCCCGCACCCGCTCCATGGGGGCGGGAGATGGGACGGGGATTGGGATGAAAATCATACCCGCCACGGGTGATGGGGCGAGGTAGTTGTTCGTCCATACCCGCCCCATCCCCGCCCCATACCCACCCGCCCTGCCCCGCCCCATTCCCGCCCGCTCCGTCTGAGCCCCACCATAGGCATTGAGATTGATTTGGGTGGCATGATGGCACTATGGCAGATGGAAGCGAGTAATTTTTTTATTTCTACAGGTTTTTTATGTAAGTTGCTATTTTTTTGGTCCTAAAATGGCCCCATTGGTACAGTAGGCGTGACTATATGAGACAGTGACAAATTCTGGCTTGCTGCAGGGACTGGGCGGTGATTGGGGCGGGGATGGGGCGGGTGCGGGGATTCGCGCGGTGATGGGGCGGGGATAGATTTTATCTTATCCCCGTTGAGGCAGGGATGGGGACAAGATTTTCCCCCACCATGGTGATGGGGCGGGGATGGGGACGAGTTTTTTAGGCAGGGATGAGGATAGGAATGTCAACATCCGTCCCGCCCCGCTCCATTGACATCCCTAGTCATAGTTAGAAGAAGGTGAATGAGAGACCATAATAGGAAAATAGAAAGTACTACTATTATTTTTTCATATACTCCCTCCTTAACGAATTACTTGCGACAATGGAATATTTTACTTCTCACAAATAGTACCAATTGTTGCAAGTAATTCATTACGAGGGAGTAAATAAATAGATTACTAGACAGAAAACTGATCGTGATGCGGAACGCATCTATCACTTTCAGCTCTCTATTGTTAATTTTCAAAAAAAGAAAATAGTTATAACTTATAATATTGACTAATATTAAGTTTATTTTATGACGTGCTATAACTACGACTTTCAAAATAAACAAAAAATACAAAATCGGAAATTTACCCTAATAATTGTAAGAGACAAACTCTAATTAATTCATAATATTATGCAAACTCTAATTGATTCAAATTCGCAAATATACGGGGGAAAACAATAACAAGAGATTATGCACACAAGTACCCTCAAGCAAAACTTTATACTATAATAAGAATTCAAATGAGACAACAAATAGAACTATAACAAAAAGGAAATTCCGAATGGTGGCCCTTAGGTCTAAGGAATTTTCAATGGCGGAAATTCCAAAAAACTTTTTCGTTGGTAGCCCTACTTTATATTCCCAAACATAACCTTAATGAAGAACATTCCGTTAATAATAAAGCATATTCTGTTAGTTAATAGTTAAGACGGTCACTCGTAAATAAAACGAGGCATTTTGGGTCTTTTTTGCCAATTTCGACCTCAAAATCAACTCTTAAGCGCTAAAAATTACCCACTAAAATCATCCCTTAAGGGCAAAAAACGACCCAAAATATCTCGTTTTACGTGCGAGTGACTACCTTAACTATTAACTAATATAATATGTTTTATTATTAATCAAATATTCTTCATTAAGGTTATGTTTAGGAATAATTTGTAAAGCAGAATTACTAGCGGGAAAGTTTTTTTGAAATTTCCACCATTGAGAATTCTTGAAATCTAAGGGACACCATTGGAAAATTCTCTAACAAAAATAGAGGACTAAAATATCATGAAAGGGAGGTGATACAAAAAATGGTGATATGACAAATCGAGCTTTTCTTGCCTTTTTTTTTTTTAGAAATTAGACTTCATAATACAATGTTTAAATACATCTTTAAAATTCACTAAGGGCCTGTTCATTTCAGCTTAATTTCAGTTCAGTTCAGTTCAGCTCTAATCAGTTTAGTTCATTCAGTTCAGTTCAGTTCAGTTCAGCTCCAATCAGTTCAGTTCAGTTTAGCTCCATTCTTTTATAACCATTTTGTTAAATATTATTATGGTGCTCTAATTTATTATACTAATTTCTCTTATTATTATTATTATTATTATTATTATTATTATTATTATTATTATTATATTGTTATTATTATTATTATTATTTATTTTTATATCATTATTATTAAGTATCTTTATTATTATCTGTATATTATTTTATTTATTATTTATTCATTATTATTACTATTATCATTAGGGAGGAACATAATTTAGGTTAAAAGCACAAACAAACCCGTTTTTTCAGCCCATAATCCAATCAAATCACGTCAAAACGGTTTATGATGTAATTTTGCACGATCCGACCCTATTATTATTTTATTACTAAATATTAATATATAATTAAATCTAATTATTATAATAGTAATATTAATTTAATTCTTAGATATTATTTTTATTATAATCATCATCAGGAATTAATATATTAATAGAAAGACTATAAAATAATTGTTATTAATTATCATTATAATCATTAATCATTATTATTAATAATTTATGATTATTGATATTATTTATTTATAATTATCATTTAAAAATATCCAAAATACAATTATTATTATTCATTAATAATTATTCATTATTATTACCTATCATCATAATTATTATTTAATATTCATATTATTACTGTTTAAATATTAGTTATATACTCCATCTGTTCCCTTTTGTTGTTCCCATTTGGAATCTTACACTATTTGAAAGTAGAGAGAATCTTCTAGGTGGTTTCCAATATATAAGAAAAAACATAGTCATGTGGGATCTTGTTTTATTCGTCTCGACGAGTACATCAAGAATATCAAACTTTTATAATTTTTATTAACATGTTGTTAGAGATATACACGATATAAAATGTGCATTGGCAAACGTGAAAAGGCAAATGTGAACAACAAAAGGGAATTTATTAAATTCAATTTAATTCAATTCAATTCAATTCAGTTTATCTAAACAGGCCTTAAGTAGAGTAAAATGTTACTACCTCCGTCCTTTATTAATCACTATATATAGAGTTTTACGCCTTCCAATGCACAACTTTAAATGCTAATAATTCTAATTATGTTTATGTATCGAGACGAATTGTACATAAATTATTATAGTTGATTAAAAGAAAATGGATAAATAGCGTAAAAAGAGAAATGTAGTGATTAAAAAAGAACGGGGAAGTATATTGTAGAGACGGAACCCAAAGAAAGAAGTTTTGAGAGAATTCTATCACCAAATGGTCCATATGCGACAACCATATACTTATGTGCTTCATATGGGAAACTCCATGTAACATTTACATGCTTGACCAACTTTATATACGTCCAAAGCTTGTGGAAAACCTTCCTAAAATGAGGGCGGCGTTTTTTGAGGATAAATTCTAGAGCACAAATATACTTTTTTTAAAAAAAGACTCCGTCCCAATTTAAGTGCCCCATTTTGACCAAAAAATAGAGTACTTTTTGGACAAAATGGGGCACTTAAATTGGGACGGAGGGAGTAATAGATTGGCATGTGGAATACATGCATGTGAGCATAAAGTTAAAAGCCTGAAAAACGCGATATCATATCAATATACCTTCCTCAACTTGATTATTTGCATTCATGTGTTTTTCTATATTAATTTGACCATCTTTCCAACTTAAATTCCATTATTTATGCTTCTAGAAAACGAAAGCGAAAATAATAATATAAATCTTCCAATTGCATGCAAGATGTAACATCGCTCTTTTAATCAGAGAGATTTAAGGTCAGGCGACAGAGAGGTGAGGAGTTAGGCTGAATTAATTTGAATTGAATTGAATTAAGTTGAAGTCAACTAAACTTATATGAAGTTATGAAGTGAGCTAAACTTATGAACGTAAACTGACTAAATTAGCTAGACTGAAATAAACTGAACTCGTGAGTACAATCTACAAACTAAATGTAGTGGACATGATTGTAAAACTGAAAAATATGACCAAAAAGTAATACGGCCTAATTCACAATTTATTCAACAGATCTGATGCTTACGATAATCTTGCTATGGTTATTGGTTTCTCCTGGAGTCATCTAATGAAGCGATGAAGAGTTTGATCAACTCTTTAAAGTTTCAACACTAGGTTCTGGAAGAAGCTGTGCAGCAGAAATATCTTTCCTATATGGAAGATCTTTAGACGAAAGCTATGCGATACGATAGTGCCCTTGCTTCGGCGGTAAAGCTGAGAAAAAGAGGATTGAACATTACAAATCCCTTCAGATTTTGTACTCCAACTGACGAGGTTTTAGCTAGCCTTTTGTTTTTTTTTTTGTTTTTTTTTTGATGTTTGCACCCGGTTCACCCTTCGGTTTACATCCGGATCAAGGCCAAGTTCGGGGTGATTAGGTTCCATTCCTCTTCCAAGGGTGTTGCGGGGATTCGAACACTGGTCCGTCCTACCAAAGCCAGTCCCCATCACCACTGGACCAACACTTACTTGGTAAGCTAGCCTTTTGTGAGACTTCGAAATCTCAAAGGACGCATGGAATCAAGAGGACTTGGGGTATCAGTACTAGTTATTTTGGTGATAATATGCAGTGGCTGATGCATGACATGCCGAACCACCTGAGGACTGGTCACTGGTGAAAATGTTCCGCACGCAGCGTTTTACCATGCGCAACATTTTCTTGTGTACAAAGGAGCTTGTATACATCTCATTTCTAGGAAAAAAAAGTAGAGACACCACAGGCTGATTTCTTTTTCTCAGGACTCAAATTCATGAAACAAATCAAACATATGAAAACTCGAAAGGGAAAAAATCACTTTCTGGGAAACACGTCTAAAATCTTAAACGAATAATCTGTCACTTTCAAGGAGCATTGCAGGAAGGAAAGTGTAAGTTTAAGGAAATGTAAACAACAACATGAAGAAATTAGAAATGCAAGTAACGTCATTAAAGGTAAAACAACCTACAAGTACAACGACATATAACGATATTAACCTAAAAAGAGGAGAGAAAAATAGGAGGTTGACCAAAACAAGAAAAATAAATGCCAAGAGAATAGCACACTGCACAGTGCACACACCACTGTTTTAGCCTTCAAGAAAGATAGGTCTAATTGATGTCAAACTTATATGAACTCAAATTGGTTTCTATTTTAGTATACTAGCTTTGCTGTCAGGTTTCTTTATACAAATTGGTTAATCGACCAAAGAAAGCGTACCACAATACCAGTAGCCCTAATGAACTCAATCTTCCACATTGTAGCCTTCAGCAACTAGCTGTATTGATTTGAAAATTTGGTTAAGCCACAGCTACAACATAGGCATTCCAAGCACCTATTTGAGGAAATTTTGAGACCTCTTCGAACTTATCATGCCGTGAGCTGCCAAATCCCTGGGTCCTTTTGTTTTTCTCAGGGTCGGGCATCTCTCTCATCCAAAAATGGACAGCTTTGAAACCAGCTTCTTCCAAACAGTCCCTTATCTCAGGCAATGACCACCTAGGAATGATTAGAATAATATGCTATTATCAAACTTTTTACAGCCATCAAAATTTACGAAGTCATAATCGATGAGAGGGAAATTAACTTACAGCCTCCAGCTATAAGAAAAGGCCTCCCGTATATTCTTTTGTGGCTTGGACTGTTGATAATGGAGACTTATCCTGGTCTTCCGTTGAATGACATCAAACTCCGCTTGCTCCCAGGTATACTGCACATATATAAAAGCAAGAACTCCAAAAATTATTCTGTAGCTTGTACAATCATTATAACACTGTATATTAGTCATTTATCTGTACAAATGTACTCGCAGGGACAGCTACAGATGTAAAATTAAGCTATCAAGGACAAGAAGAGAATATAAGAGAATTTTGATGTAATGAACTGAAAACTAGGCAGCAAATAGTAAGGAAAAAGATGATGATTTTTTATTCATAAACTGAAAATTACAGAAATGCACAAGATATTCAACCATTCGAGAGGCTTGATTCTCTCCCAATGAACTCTTAAAAGCGCAACAAAAACATTCATCAATTTCAACATAACCCTTGCAATCTCTACCCTCCTCTATTTATAGGATAACTAACTTGCTAACTTATTGCCCAAGCCACTACTAACCAACTTACTTTGACATTACTAAACTACCCTTTCTCACTCGGCTGATTCATAACATTTGAGTCGTCAAAGACGCATTTGAGTGATCTATACCCAACTGTTGAAAGGATTCTGTACCTTTTTAAGTTATAATATGTGATAACCATTTAAAGCAAAGGAGTGCCCCCACAAACAAATCCTTGAATTAGTTGGTTAAAGAGTGGTTCCAGCATAACCAGAGGTCTCAGTATTCGAGCCCAGGACTGCCACAAACACTTGTTGGGAGAGCTTTGGCCCCATTTGTGTTTGGGCTTTCCCTGGCTCAAATCTGAATCAGTTGAAGTCTAGTAGGTTTACCGGATGGTTTCAACAAAAAAAAGGAATGTCCACAATACTTTTTCAGCATATTCTAGCACCTCACAGGGTTGTACTCCCGAAAAATACAGAACCCAAGCAGCTTGAATGTATTCAGTTTTTTCACCAATGGACTGTTCTTATATATGAGAAAATTTGGCTTGAATAATTATTAACATACTTCTTTTACAGTCTTCATCTATCAAAGTGTAATAAATGTTTTACACAGCGCCACTAGACTGCAGACATTCAGAATCTCTGGATATTCTCTAAGTTGATAACCAACCTCCACATATTAAGTGGTACTCGCCTGGCAAACATGATAGATGTTTGGAGCCCGCTCGATATTGAGGATAAGAGGGAATCTGCTACGACGTAGGCAAGAAGATGGACCCACAAGATAAGTAGAGAGTTTGATTATGGGGATTTTGAAGAGGCCGTGAGAGACCATGCAAAGATGACCTAAATGGAGGGAGTCAGAAATCATATAATGAATATGGGTTTGGAGGAGTAATAGATATACATGGAGGAAGAGGGTCTGTGCGAACGAGCATAAGAAAAAATTTCAAACAGGTCAAACATGACAGTGGTGGTGGTGGCAGTGGCAATGGCATGTCAAACATATAAACCAGTAAATCCCTTCTTTTTTTTTGACAAAAAGCACTGGTATAAATGCAAATTTCTCGGTCCCACAAGGTTAATGGAGAACGTGCTTGAGAAAAGGGCTGCACTTCCTCCTTTAGGAGAGTTATTAAAGAGAAAGTAAGGGGACCAAGGGCCATCATTCACCTCTTTAAAATCTCTCTAAAGTAAAATGGTTAAACTGAAAGTAGCTATGAGGCTTCTATGCCAATCTATATAAATAAAGCTTCTTGGACAAGCTATAAAAGCAAGATCAATTTAAGAACATTACAGGGATACAAAACCAATAATACAAAAACACATGCAGCACATGTTCTGTAAAACATACCGTGAAATTAGGGAAGTCCCTAGGGAGCTTTAATTTGCGCTCAGATGATTCACCACCATATAAATCCATGACAAATATACCACCCTCATTGGACAAATCATCAAGGGCATGCTTGAAGTATGCAACAAGGTCTTTCCGCTTATGCAGGCAGCAACAGCTGAAATTAAAAGCACATACAATATCCCTTGCAGACAGCGAGAGATCCTTCTTCGAACTTCCATCGCTAGAGGAAGCTGCTGAGTTCAAAGAGTTGTCTCCTGCAAGTGTCGATGCGACACCGTCACTATCTTGGATAGTTAATTTTTGAATGCAATCCTCAGGATTGAATTTGACAATTTTAGTCTTAGAAGGATGCAAAACATCTCCATGAAAAAGATACATCCTGGAACTGCAGTCATTGCCAACCTTATTGAAATTGTTTTCCATGCCCCACTCAAGTGCCTCACGGTCTAAATCTACGCCTACAGCAGTCCTTCGAGGGTCAGTCCGAAGCCACTCTGAACTGTCAAAACATTGTGTAGTACTTAGATTAGATGATAATATTAAACATTTGGTAGCACTTGAATCAGCTGAGGCTAATACCGTCAAAGAACAGAACAACGGGCAAGAATCATACACTATACTGCGAAACACATACCCTATTGTAAAGCAAACACTATATTGCAAGTCAGTTAGCAAACGACAAATTTTAACCCTTCTTTAATTTAATGTAATCTACCTTTTTTGTTAAGAAAATTGCAAATAGGAGTCAAGAAGATGCAAAGCAAGATTAGCCTGTTTAGCATAAGCCATATTAGTCGGACTAGGATCAGATTTGTGTGTAATTTGGTATGTAAGGTCCCACACGGAGTCCAAGGTAATGGCAACGCATCTCCACCTACCACCTCTGCTTTCCTGTTGGTTTCTCTTACAACTTAGGATTCATTCTTTTCACCTAAAATTCACTCCTTTGAACTTAATGAAACTAAGCTAAACTTACTAAAACTTAGTTTAGCTGTAAATTGAGCTTCGGTAACAATTTCTCAACTTATTTGAGCTCAATTGAACTTTTAGAACTTTTCTGAAGCTTTTTTATTTAAGTGAAAGAACAAAGCATCATCAACCACTGAAAGAGTAAAGAAAATGCTGCATATATGCAAGTGCAGGAGCATTACCTAGGTCATCTATGTGAATAGTGTTTGCCTAATTGCACAAAAAATCCAATCCCATCCCTTGATTAATACTTATACCAAATACACCACTACATTTACAACTAGGAATTTGATCAAGATGATTTTTAGCATATGCAGTTTGGAAGTGCTGAAGAAAATGCAAAACACAAGCATGAGCTTCTTGTATTCATGCCGATTGCCAATTAAAAGATGACAATATGATTTAATTAATAAATAAGTATAAGGCTATAAGCTGTTTCAGCTGCTGAGATCATTGTTTTAGTTAGCAATGCCATATAAAGGACAATAGTATAGGCTATAACAAGACATGACAAACAATGAACAGAACACTGATTACTTAAATCATATCTGATAGCATTTAGCAGTATGGGCATTTGGCACTTTGGAGAAATAATATCCCAGTGGCTTGTTCAAGAACAATTATAATTAGTATACCTAAAGAATTAGAACACTTAGCTTTTGCAGTCCCAAACCCCAATGAAAGAAGAAGTGATGTGAGATACAAGAAAATCTAATCTTAATCGATAAACCTTTCAAGAAATGATTAACATGAGTTTCAAGTCAATATTCTCACATCCTTACTAATGTGCAGCTCAATAGCTTTCCGTGTCTAACGGTTATTTTGCATTCAACCCAACAAGCACCCCAAGTAGGCCATGGCGGAAAGAAAAGGCAAATGCTACAACACATTTGAATGTAGAAATACCTAAATAAATCAAAGAAACAACAGCTGGATAGCACCTAACCATACGTCTCACTTTACAACACCCATAACAGCAAGAATTGAGGATCAAACATTATACAAAGATCAACAAACCCCTTCCCACATTATTACATTCCAATCAACACGAGCATTAAAATGTCTCGGGCATATCATATCAAGAAGAACAAATACACAGATGTACATAAAGGGAATCAGCAAGATAATATCTCAATGCTGGTCTATCAAGAATACGCAAGAAACGCACAAAACAAGGCCGAAAAGAAACTTATCTCACTGCATACACTGAATTATCACATTGCACTCCTAGAACTGTTCAAATCTACAAATCATACTTATCCTCATTGTAGCGGTTTTAGGTACTTGTAAGGTTCTTTTCTACGAGCATATACTACCTAAGATTTACTGCTAACAACAATTAGGCATGATGAAGCAAATATGATGTTTACCTAAGAAGAGCAGTGCCACAAAAATCCTCCTGAAAATGAAGAGGCGCCCTTCCACCAACATAAATCAAGAAAAACTTCAGCAAATAGCTTATATCTCCTTTTGGTGCCTACATTACAAAAGATGAAAAGAACAAGATAACCCAATTAGCATTTCGACAGTTTAACCATAACGTCGTAACTAACAGTCCAATAAGCATCAATAACATGGATTGACACGTGATTTTGGCTACATATAACACAACCCAACTAGCATTTCAACAAATTAACCATATAACTAACAATTCCATAAGCATTAATAACACGGATTGACGCGTGAATTTGGCTACATATAACATAACTCAACTAGCATTTCAACAAATCAACCATATAACTAACAATTCAATAAACATTAGTAACACGGATTGACGCGTGAATTTGGGTACATATAACACAACCCAATTAGCATTTCAACAAATCAACTATATAACTAACAATTCCATAAACATTAATAACACGGATTAAAGCGTAAATTTGGGTACATATAACACAACCCAATTAGCATTTCAACAGATTAACCATATAACTAACAGTTCAAGAAACATTAATAACACGGATTGACGCGTGATTATGGGTACATATAACATAAACCCAAATAGTATCTCAACAAAGTAAGAATAACTAACAATCCAAAATGACAAAAAGAATACCTGAACAGATTGCTGGTAGAAAGAAAACTTCAAACCATTAAAATCATCAGCAAAAGAGTTGGGGGGATTTTGTGGGTTAGCATTTTCTTGTTCTTGTTCTTCTTGGCTTCCTTCCTCGCTATTGGAGAGAGAATGAGAATGTGGGTCAGCATTATCATAACCGCCATCGATGCTACAACCTTCATCTTCTGGTAAGAAAAAGGAGGTCCTTTGACGAGCTGATTTGTTCTGTTGATGTCTTTGCTTCTTCCCGTGCTTCACCATTCTTGTTTTTCTGGGTTTTTGAAGAGGTTTTTCTGGGTTTTTGAGATGTTTTTCTGGGTTTTTGAGATGTTTTGCGGATGTTTAACTGGTTGACAAGTAGTAGTAAAATGATGCTAAATTGGGTTGAGTTTTTTCACCTTTCCCCCTTTTTTTTTTTTTTTTTGACAGGAACTCAAGCAAATATATTAAAACAAAGAACAAAATACAACCTAACGAAACTAAATAAGGAACCCTACCAGCCGGCAAAGCTCTAACATGAGAGGAGTCCTTGACACTATACTGACAAACAGAATTAGGAAAACTTACACAAGCCTCACCCACCAACTTCTTACTAGAATGATAGGAGATATCCCAAGAGGGAGGGCCAACGTTTTTGCGCTTCATACCTGCATGATATCTAAGTCCGATGAAAGGCCTTCGGCTGGTTTTATGGTGCGTCTGAGCCCTCATACCTGCAAGACATCCTTGGGATATCGGAGTAAATGCTACATTACCTATGCGTACAAATTGTCGCTCACAATCAGCGCGTGACCGAACTCCGACTTGTAACTCTGAGCCCGCAGTACCACTGACATTTCCACCATTCCTTGTAACAACCTTTTCCTGAAAACCGAAAGTATAGTCCATGGTTTTCACCTGAAGATCATCCTGTCCAGTAGACGACTTTTGCACTTCCCGAGTGACCTCTGCTTCGTTGGAATTAAGTTGACTGGAGACCACTGCTTCCCTCAAGTTAACAACATTGCGGGGGGCCTCCTTCAAGATTGATATTTTTGGAGTAAAGGTACGAACCTTTACCACAGACATTGAGTAGGGTTGAAAAAATTGCAACTCTTTCCCTTGTTGCAACCTATCTACATCCACCCGAGACAACCTAAGGCTCATTGATGGACGACGTTTGTTGGTGAAAGTAACCTTGGGAATAGGACACACATGCTTGGCAGGGGGAGAACTGGAGAAATCCTTCAAATTCCTCTCCAGTGTATGATCACTAACAGCAACAGCTTCCTTGTGGGCTTGAGAACCACACACAATGTTGCAATCACCCCTAACCTTATCACAAGCAGAGCTTGGTGGATGGACTTCCATTGGAATTTGGTCTTGCACCCCTAGAGTCTCAGGCACCAGAGGAGCACCAACAGCCACTATTGGTGCTGGGGATAAGCTATTGTTCAAACTCAAAATCTCCCGAACAATCTCCTGAGTCTTCGGTTCTAACGCCCTAACTTTAGTCAAGTCCACATATGCCTCCTCCCACCTTCCGGAATGCTTCAAAGCTAAACCTTTACGAAAATGAGCCTTAACATTCTTTGGATCAACCCCCAGGACCAACGAACACAACATGATGGCTTTATTCAATTTGTTTAATTTTATAGTGTTTAAAATTGAGCTTTTCTAGATTTTATTCTTTTAGCTAGAGGGTTTTTTTATTACATATTACAAATGCACAATATAATTAGTTCTTACATATTTTTTATTTATTTTTACTATACTCATGCTTATTGCAATTTATTCTTCGGCTTAGGGTCTGTTCTCCATAACTTATTTTGTTGATACTATTGTTGATGTTGATCTAATTTATTTTACTAATTGCTCTTACTATTATTATGCTCAATATCATTTTGTTATTTATACTTTTTATTCATTATTACTATTATTATTAATAGGATTGAGTATGGGTTGGGTTGATGCGGTTTGGGACATAATCTAAACCAACCCACAGGAAAATGGTTTGAGATTTTTTTTCGAACCAATCCAAGCCGCACTTTGGACATCGCTGATAGGCTAAAGTCGTATCACCTATTCAAAGATAATTCCTACAATCCTCTAACAATGGTAGTAAAGGGAAGTAGGGTCGAATCCACAAAGAGACGGAGTTCTAAGTTAATATTCAGCCAAAAAGCTACTTCAGACAAGATCAGATAGAAACAGCTGAACTAATAATTAACTACTAGAAAACAATATAAAATGGAATTTTACTCTATGAAATAAAGTTCTAGGGAATTAGTTCGGTCCACCATGCTTATACCAATCAAAGGATCAACAACTATCAGAACCTAGGTCGAGAATCGATAGATTAGAACAGTGTCAAGCTATGGTTAAGTCTCAACGTCCATAATTCAACATATGCAGCATGTTCACAAACATAATCAGAATTACTGGTGTGTACTAGGCCTCTAAAAGTAAGACAGATCTGTGCAAACGATTATTAACCTCAAGTAATCAAAGAAACTGCGCAATAACGTTAATTACTCAATAAGAACAAATCACACCACAACCTATCTCATCAAACCCTAGAAACTAATAATAATTCAAAAAATCATGGTATAAACATGGCTTAACTCTCTAAATCCCAAGAAATTAAACTACTCACTCATAATTGAATCAACAATAAACAATCTAATATGAAACCCTAATAATTGCATCATGAACGAATAAATAATTAAACTAAGCAATCAAGAATAATAAAAGAGATTAAGAGTAGAGAAGAATACCAATTGACAGAAAGCAAGAACTTTTACTGAAATAGAATCCGAGGTTCAATCACCTTTAATCTAATCTAAAGTGTTTAAACTAAATTAAAGCTAAGCTAAGAACTATGGAAAATAAAACTAGAATAAAAAGATGTCTCTAAAAATATGAGGAATAGCTATTTATAATAGCCCCAAAATCTAATTAAAAAATGAATAGAAAAAGATAGAATTTCGGGAAAAAGAGCTGTCCGTGCTCCAGGCCCAACCGGGTCAATTCCCGCCCGATCGGGTGGCTAAACTGCAATTCTGCATCAACTTGCGAAGGCCGTATCTCTCAAAATAGAAGTCCGATTGGGGTGTGTGACCTATCATTGGAAAGCTCTTGAAGTCTAGAATCCAACCCAATTGGAATTTCTTGATTATCAATTTTCTATCAAAAGTTATAATAAAAATAGTGAAGGTGTGTCAGTTTTGGCACTTCTTTCACTAATTCTTTGCTTCATTCCAACTCAAAATTGTCCCAAACGGATGCATTGTGATCCTTGTGCAAGCTACCTTCATCTTCAATGATTAATAGGGTACATCCTTGGTACTCATGATCACTTTGTATCAAAATATCCTGAAAATCATCGAAACACACAAACGGGGAGTAGTAGAGCACAACTTATGTAATTCATGTCATTATGCACCTAAATGCTCAAAAAGGAGTTCTAAATACAATCTAAATGCATCTAAAAACTATATATAAATGTGATACATCAATCGCATACAATTTCGAATTTACCATATTTTATCTCCATACGAGTATTTTAATTTTCAATTGTTGTTTTATTTTACCCAACTACATATTCACCGTCGAAACCATACAAAAATAAGCTACGAAAAAGATAGAAGATATCGAAAAAAAATTGTAATGTGGATAAAATAATTACTGCAAGGTAAAAAATCGTTGTTAAGTCGAATACTAAAGGCATTTCGGCTATTTCTGGTGCGGTTTAGTTTATAAATATAGTAGACCAACCCTTAACTGTAAACCGCGGTTTGGTAAAAAACACAAACCAACCCAAACTGTGTGAAAAGGTTCAGATAAGCCGCAATCTGATCCTATTATTATTATATTTAATTATTTTTACTTACCATTATAATGATTAATTATTATTCATAATAATTATTATTTAATACTTTATTATTGTTTAATTATTATTTATTATTAATTACAATTCATTTCAGTTCCATTTAATTCAGTTCAATTTGATTGCTATCAACTGAAGAGAAGTAAACAAGCCCTTAGTGGAACTTTTAGATTTTTATTTGTAACGGATATGAACTTACTAGTTTCTATCAGAGTCAGGACAATCTCGTATAAACTTTGTCTAAACATCTACATATATATATATTAAAAAACGTAAGCACACATTGCAATCTGCCACGTGTCACTCTCTCTTCTTTTCAAGAATATTTTGTCAACGTTATTCTCATAAAAGATGCAATTGTCCATGAGAAGTTTCGAACTCGCGACCTCAAATATGGGAGATAAATGCTCTAACCATTGCACCACTACATTGTTGTTGCTTCTTTTCTGAATATTAATAATGATATCATATGTTTTCGATGGAAACAATAATTAAGTTACTATATTTTTATTGCATTTATGAATAAACTACTAATCTGTATAACTTATTACTAATATCTCTCAACTCCAAATGTAGTTGTCTTAAAGTACTAAATTATAATACAATAAACCCCAGAGCATCGTCTGGGCCTAAAACTAGTTGTATTGAAATAGTCAGCAGCCAATGCACTAATTATCATAAGCAACCGCACTAGAATTATAAATTTTTATACACTATTTGTAGGCTTTTTAGAGATGAAAAGAGAAATTTCGTTGGCCAAGCGGATGCGCGTGCACCCACTTGGTGTAGGTGCATCCGCCATCAGAATTAGTAGTAAATAAAGAGAATGAAAAAAAGGAAGGAAATAAAAGATTTGTTTTTTCTTTGCGTAAACGATTAGATCAGGCTTTAGGGTCTGTTCTCCCCAGCTTATTTTCAGTTCAGTTGGACAATACTTTTACTCTCACATATCACTATTTATTTCAGTTCTGTTCAATTCAACTGTTTTATATCGAAAAGAACAAGTCTTTAATCCCCTTACCTAAACCAAATCTTCCCAAGAATAGTCCGATCCCCCATCCCCCCCCCCCCAATTTTTATTACAGAAGAGTTACACATTGTTTGAATAGGGGGAAATGAAAGGAAGAGAAGAGGAAGAGAGGGTGACAATTTCACTTGTTTGGATAAATGGTTGGGAGAGGGAAGAGGAGGAAGAGATCCATTTCCCTCCTTTAATAAGGCTAATCCATCCAAGAATGGAAAGATTTGGAAGGAAAATGAATCACACCTTTCCCCTCTCTTTCTCTTCCCTCTCCTTCCCCCTTCCCTTCCTTTCCCTCCCTCTTCGCTATCCAAACAAAGTGTTAACGAGAAAAGAGGAAAAGGATATCCAAACCATAAATTAGAAAGATTGAAAAAAGACCAAGTTGAATAGAATATGCAAAAACAGTTCAAATAACATCCCTTTCATAATTTGTTACATTACGGAGCAGTGACATGACAACTGATCTGTAAACTGGCAATAGGAAAACAGATCATCCATGAGCTAACAGCAACTATATCAATTCTAACATTAAGAACTCTATCAATTGAAAAAAATGATATTGAACTCAATTCTGCAAAACTCCAGCTCCTTTCATCGAGAGAGAAGCATTGTGTGTATCTGCTCGATGGTTTATGAATTGAACAAATTGTACACCTACACAATTAGATATCATCATCCAAACAGGTACTACAGGGTCAAGAACCAAAATGTTTCTGCTGATAAATCTCCTGCAACATGAACTCGGTAGAAATGACATGAAATCACGTGTCAGTTGCAAGAGTTGAGCCTCAAAACATCAACATATCAGACAAATTTGCCACATTGATTATATTGAGACCCCATCTATGCTGCCACTGCTACTTTTTCTACTTTCTTAGCCGGCGTTTTTGGTGCCTTCCCAGGTAAGGGTGTTTCTGGCTTCTCAATTCCTTGGATCTCAGTTATTCTCAACCTAGTGAGCTCCTGCAGGTACACATTAACGTATAAGCAACCTTGTGAAAAAGGTTGATAGTGTCATGAGTTTCAAATATGCATTACCTGTCGGTGTCCTTTTGTCCTCCGGTAGTTCTTTCTACGCTTCTTTTTAAATATTATCACCTTGGCATCTAAAGCCTGAAAATATGAAGGGGGCTCAATATAACTTGAAAGAGAACTCACAATCTAAACTACTACAACAGAAACTCACCAAAGCGCAGCCTTTCAGAGCATAAACATGTAACAATTAAGTGCACTTTACAAACAATAAAGACGAAAGATTTGCGTTATCACCAATCTATCTTACCAAGAAAGTTTAGTGCATAACCCGGCTTCTTTTGAACTAGTTGCCTCTTAGATTGTGTTTGGTGGAGAAGAAAACCATATTCTAGGGTTCAAAAGTGATTCTTAATTCCTCTATCTGATAAGCAAAGGGATGAAAAGATTTCTTAGGTCTGAATATTGTCCTCTAAGGGTGGAAGATATTTCCCTTAGGTACAAAGGAGTCTTGTCTTTTCCTCCCAGTCCCTCGCCTTACTCCTCCTCTCCTCCTGTCCCTTCACTTCCAATTTTCTATTTCCTTTTTAACTTTCTATAAAGGAACCAAAGACAGGAAAAGGGAATAAAGTCTGCAACCTAATTCCATCAAAGAACATAACTTCCCGATGTAGAAGTATAACTCAGTTCAAGCTATTTTACTTTGAACCAAACTCAACCTTACACAAATTTCAGCAGCTCCACTCATAAACCACAATTTCACTTCTTTCTAGCGGCGTCCACAGGTTGCTATTGATAGCGTTAAAAAGAACATGACATAGTATAATTAGGTGCCGTTCGGGACTATTTTATGTTTCTCTGTTTCCGTTTATTTTGCAAAAAGTGAGAACGCAACATGTTCAGCAATTCCATTTTATTAAACAACTTTTGCCCACTATTCATAAAAATGGAAGCGGAAAAGTCAAAACCACTTTTCATTGTTTGAGTTATTTTGTTTTGAAACAAAACCACGCCTCACCCTTTAAACTGTCCAATTGCTTGAAGCTATCACCTGTGACTTCATCTTCGATTTCATCATCTCCAACCTTCCCAAAAATTTTCAAGATTAGCCAGCTATTCCCACATCAATCACCATTGGGCCAACAAATTTCGGTTTTGTCACCTTCTTTTGGCCTTATCTTTTGGTTTTCCATCAAAATTTTCTGCCCATGGCAACCTCCTTTTGTTTCACCAGTTTTGCACCTTCGCAACTGCTCTGGGCTTCATCGCCCTCACCATTCACAGTTATATATCGTTGTGCTTGTCTTACAGTGGCTTGATATTGCCCTATTGGTGATACGGTTAGAAATTGAATGAAGGAAGCAGAATATGAAGGAAAACATAAAAACGAAGATGGCTATATGATTGATACTTTGTAAGAAAAAGAAGATGATGGTGGTGTCTCACATTTTCTTTAATTTTCTTTTTTTGTTAGGAAGAGTAGTGACGAGTTGGAACTTGGAAGTAAGTCTGTAGAATGATGAGTTGGGAGTTTTGCAGCGGTTTTGGAAAATCAGAAAACAATAAATGAAATCAGTTTTATAATTTTAGAAAACCAAAAGATAAGAAAATAAAATGATGCCAAACGGACCCTTAGCATTTCATAAACAAATTGTAATCATGTGAAGTTCAAACCTCCCATTGTCACAGCATTTAATAACAGGATAACAAACATCATAAGTCAGTATAAGCCGAAACCATTAAGAAACACAAAGAAAAAAGTATGGAAGGTTTCTTACATGCTCCTCTACAACAGCATGAACTGCTACATCTGGCAATATAGGCCTACCAATCATGGTTTGAGTTGGTGAACCCGCCATCAAGACCTTATTTAAGATCATCTGTGAAACACCAGAACCACTATTAAGCAATCTAAGCTTTTCGCGACATAAGGAAAAACTAGCTGTGAATAACAATCATGATAAAAGCGCAATGTGGGGATAACTTCAATGAATACGCCACGACTGATGTATCCATAATTACGGAAATGAACTGTTTATAAATGTATTTTCAGAACAAGGACGCATAGGTTTATGCTTAGGCAACCAGAAATCACAAGAAACTTGTAGTTAGAGCATAATCTTTGCATTAGTCTTGAACATTCATCTAATTCGCTTAGAGTCTACTGAAAAACTTACCCTTGTTCAATGTCAAATTTCCAGAATTCCTTCCAATGATTAGGAATCTGAAGGTTAACAATTGGTAAGAGTTTTCAAGAACCAAGATATAACTAAAAGCATCCAACTAGGCTGCTAAAAAAGCGATAGGGAACAAAGATAGTGACAAAACCAACCATGACTAACAAGAGAGCAAAGCCGACCCACAATGGGTCAGACCCTACCCTAAATCACTTAGACCTTACCCTAATTCAAGAATGTGGTGCAAGGAATTACACTACTCCTACCAGAGCATCAACAATCATGGGTTCCCCCTTTTTTCTCTCTCTCCTCACCTTATACTTCCATATCACTTTCCACTAACTTTTCCATCTACCCTTCTCATCTCACATATTCATATTCACATTCATAGGTTCCTCATCTTCTACTCCTACTTTTCCATACAACCCACCACATTTTCTCTCTCCTATTTTCACATACCATACTAATATTAATTTAATTACTAAATTATCCACACTAAATTTGTTGAATGTTAATTAGATTAAAATATGATAATTACGTTAGTTAATGAGAAATTAGTTAATATTAGTCTCTATATGTAGAGGATAAAAAAATATAGTTGTTGGTATATATATATTTTTTTAAAATAAATTAAATTTAAAAATTTATATTACAAATAATACATTTGGAATTTGCAAAATAGTGTTGATTTTGTTGTAGACAAATGGCTAGATATGAGTGGTGCAAATGATGCCACATGTCGATCTAAGAATTAAAGAAGAAGAGGGAACCAACCCTTCACCAAGGGGTTCCACTCTTTTTGGGGAGGGTCCAACAATCATGGGTTCCCCATTTCATAGGAGAGAGAGTGAAATGGGGGGTTAGAGCCCATGATTGTTGATGCTCTCAGGTTCACATATGCTAGAAGAAACAGGGCGCCAAATACAATGCATCAGGCTTGAGGGTAGTTTTGGTAACTTAACACTATATTCAGTTATACAGGGAATCTGGAGAGAAGTTTCTTAGAGTTTCTCTTTAAATAGTGATTTTTAATAATCAGTGGAAAGGCAGATTTCCATTGAGTTAATCATTCTTAATTTTCTTTTGTGGGAGAGCTCTTACCTCTCGAAAGTAAGATGTATTGAGACTCTTTTGATTATCAATACTACTATCCTCTTTTGCTCCATTTTTATTTCTCATATTTCAGTGTTACTCAGTGAATTCCTGTGTGATATCTAGCATGTGGGTCTAATATTTGTGGACCCTATGGGTAATGATAGGATAGTGGTCTTGGTGGTAGGGTAAGGGTCCAATATTTTCAGACCCACACCCGAATTAGGACTCTGTTACAATTATAACAAGAGAATAAATTTGAAAGTTTCTATATTCAAATCATTCGTACTCTTCGTAACTTACACAATGACTAATATTCACTCTTCTCTTTCGCTCACTAGTGAATCCTAGCCTCCCTCAACCCCAACGGTAACCAATAACGTTCACCATATTGTTGGGACCTCTATACTTTAATGGTTCTAATATGTTTTATGTGGCCAACCCATTTATTTGTAATGATATGCCAATCTTCCTGTGTTGGTTCTACTGTAAGTTATTACATTCAGAAATAGACAACAAAAAATTAGAAAATATAAGCATTGGACCCTATTTTGGACCCAAATCAACCCTATACTCGCTAGATCCCATGGTTGGGTATGGCCGTAAGGTTTAGCTGGAAAAAAATTAGGGTAAGGATAATTGGGTAAGGATGTAGCCAAACCCTACACATCTCTAAACCCAGGTTCCTTTTGTTCTCCCAAAAGCAACAACTCAAAATGGTTCTAGTATATTTTATGTGGCCAACCCATTTATTTGTAATGATACGCCAATCTTCCTGTGTTGGTTCTAGTAAGTTATTACATTCAGAAGAAACAGACAACAAAAAATTGGAAAATATAAGATTGGACCCTATTTTGGACCCAAATCGGCCCTATACTCGCTAGATCCTATGGTTGGGTATGGCCGTAAGGGTCAGCTTGAAAAAATTAGGGTAAGGATAATTGGGTAAGGATGTAGCCAAGTCCTACCCATCTCTAAACACAGGTACCTTTTGTTCTCCCAAAAGCAACAACTCAAGGACCCTATTGAAATAGATCAAGGCTTCCATCCAAATAGAACATAAAGTTCCTCCACGGAACCGCAGATACAGGGTAGATGACATGTAAATGTGTAATACCCTTACTATGCCTCCAAACTTGTAAGGAACAGATCTCTTATAACCAGAAGGATACTAATTCAACCATCTTAGCCAATCTAGTTTTGATTTTCGATAACTCCTACAATTCTAACACTATCAACCATTTTTTCAGTTTCGTATACAGAACCAATTTGCTTTACTGCTCCCCAGTTGAAAAAGCAGTTTTCACGTACTAAACATTCCTACTTTGCCATAGGAGGAATATCAAATTCCGAGTTGGTTATATCCAAAAGACCACATAGATATCTTACATGTAAATGAGTCAAAGCGGTACAAAAGGGGGGCAGTGGTCAACACAGCTTCTGGAAAAAACAAAGAGACGGGTCGTCCTTTAAGACAAATGATGAATAGAATGAACAGACATCCCAAGGCATAGTTATGGAATTTATAATGTTGCAGGTTATATTAAGAAGCACAAGAACATAGTTGATTCTAATTGCTTTGCGCAAGTAGCAAGCTATTAACATACTCTCAAAATTTCCATTTATATCTCCCCGAGTTCCAACAGAAGCAATAGTGCAAAAGGCTCATTACAAAGTAATAGTATGCAACTCTACTTTCCAGTGGTAAATACTACGCGTGTGTTTGGTTGATGCAAAATAGGGGCTGGAAATGGTTTCAAATAACCCAATCCCTTACTAGTTGTTTGTTTAGATTATAAAATAAATGTACCCCTTTTACCAAGGGGTAACCTACTCCTCTCATCTGATTTCGCTCAAGTTGGTGCTGTAGCAAATAACTCCATTCTCCTCTAACAAATACTCCCTCCGTTCCTAAATGTTCTACCCATTTCAGTTTTGCACGCATGCCAGCGCACGTTTAATTTTGATCATATATTTAATTATACATTAGCAAAAAATTATAAAAATTAGATATTCTTGTAGTGCTCATTGAGACGAATCAAACGAGACCCCACATGACTATATTTTGACTTATATATTAAGAGATATTTAAAAGATTCTCTCATATTGTGAATAGTGTCAAGATTCCAAATGTATATAACATTTAGGAACGGAGGGAGTATGTCCTATGTTGATACTCAGTTGACGCTTCTCACACCTCTAGTCCTCTCTTTCCTTAGCCATAATTGAGTAACTAAAGCATAATTGAGTAACAAAAGCAAATCCTGCATCTCACTGAAGTAATTTTTTTTCTGCTTCAGGATTGTTGGTAACTTTAAATATAATTCTGGAATAACATCATTTCCAAAGAAAAAAAAATCTGGAACATCAAAATTACTTATTAATATGCTTTTGGGGATTGTTATTGGTCATTGATTCCCTTTCCTTTCCTATACCAAACAATCGATAACAAGAACACTTACCATTACCCTTTCCCTTCCGTAATTGTATCCATTCCATTCCATTTCCCCATCCATACCAAACGAAGGCTAAATAACAATACTCAGACCGAATTAAAAACTAGACTCATTTCAATCCAGGATCTTCAATAAACAGCCCTATTTATATGCAATTTTCGTGTCTAGGCAATAATTCAATGCAATTCTAATAACCAAATGTCAAATTATCTCTCTAGTACCATTATCACATTGCAGCATCATTTCGATGGTAAATAACAGTACCAAATTTGACAAAAACTAGCCTCATTTTGATCCGGGATCTTCAGCAAACAGCCCTACTTTATATGCAATATCCATGTCTAAGCAATAAATCGATTCTTCCATGATCACTAATCACTAAACATCAATTCAATTAAAAAAATAAAATGTTTACCTTGTCATTAACCTCACAGTACTTGAGCTTCTCCACATAAATGCAATCACCATTACTCACCTTAAACTGATGTGATCCCACCTACACAGATAACAATTCAAAAAAACCAGTTAATTCCTAAACCCAAATCAACCAAATTTCAAAAAAAAACACCAAAATAATCAAACCTGAACGATAGCGAAAGCGGGTTCATAAGGCTTAAACACCCTATCACCGGGCTGAAGCGGCCCGATAACTTTATACCCAATATGAGCAGCTTCTTGAATTTTATCCTCAACAAAGTAAGATCTTTCAGCAAGATTAGCTGGCTCATTTGAGATTTCTCCTTCATCTTCTTCACTTGTATAATCCTCCTCTTCTTCCTCATCATCTTCATCATCATCTTCGTCATCGTCGTGGTGATCATCGATATCGTTGTCGATGATATTGGGGGTTTTAGGGTTTTCGAATCGAGAAGAGAAAGTTCGAGAGAGAAATGAGTGAGGGAGGCGTTGAAGAGAAGGAAGGTGATGAGTTAGGGATTTGAGAGGGTGGAGAGAATGGGAGCTTGAGAAGAAGAGAGAAGATGTTTGGCGAGTGAGAGTTGTGATGCATCGTCTGGACGCCATTGTTGGTGTTAACAATGGTGGTGATGAATGATGGTAGTGTTGATGGAAATGGTGGGGTTTTACGAAAGAGGAAGCAAATGGAAGTGTTTTAGGGTTTAGGCCTTCACAGCAACTGAGACATTGACACAACAGGGGTGATTATTGCACGAACTGATACCGAACATTTTTTGGCTCGGCTCAGCTCAGCTTTTTTAGTTTTTGAGTGACCTCGGTTCGGCGAGTCTGGAAATTATGAGGTCGGCTTGAGCTCGTGAAATATTTTGGGCTCGAGCTCTCCTCGGCTTAGTTTATAGGCTCGTATTTGAACCATTTTTTTAAAAAATAATCTATTTTTTTAGGAAATAGTTTAGGGTCAGTTCGGTATCATTGTGGTTTTTTGGTTTTTGGTTTTTTATTTTCAAAGTCATATGATATATGTCCTATAATGGAAATAAATTAGTCAAATTTATTAGGAACATGATAATTTTGAAAATTGACAACTAAAAAGTGAAAACCACTTTTTCAAGTTTCGTGTTTTTGGTTTTTAGTTTTCAAAAAAAATGAAAATTGAAAACAAAAAACGATAAGGAACAGGCCCTTAGTTTTGTAAAAAAAGTGTTAGTCGAGCATGTTTACAAGCTTCTGATTCGAGCCTAGTCCAGCTCAGCTCGGCTCGTTAAGCTTTCGAGTCTAACCCAAGTTCGAGCCGAGCTTATACGAGTCGAGCCCAAACTATTTGCGAACCGAAGAGGCTCATTCTCACCCCTAGGCACAACAACTAGTAAGTATTTCGTACATCCTGATCACACGCTTGTGATCCGCGATCAAATTGTTGACAATTAAAGTAACACAAAGTCTTTTGTGCGGCTTGCCGCATTATTAACAAACTATGTAGCACGTACATAATGATTAATTTAGGGGGTTACCAACTATCTTAGGGGGTTTCCAAGTGTTTTGAGTTTTTTCTAATTAAGGGGTTGCTAACTGTTTTGGGGTGTTACTAACTGTTTGGGGGTTATTAAGTATTTTAAGGGTTACTGACTGTTTGAGTGTGGGTTACTGATTATTTTGGTGAAGGGGTTACTATTTAATAATCAACTACTCTCAATGAAATAAGTTAATCAAATAACACTCCAATTAGTTTGGAAAAGTACATTACTACTATAAAACAATTATTTATAATATGAGTTTCAAAACTTATACATGAACCGCTTCATTCATATATCATCATAAATATTGATGAAAGAAGCGTAATCCATATGTGAACTATCCAAATTATCAACCGACGTGAGACATATGTAAACTAGCCAAATTGAAATTAACAATAAAATAAATCAAACAACAAAATAAATTAAATAGTAAAACAAATCAAACAGTAAAAATTTGATTGAGGTAGAAGAAGCGAGGGTTAAGTGGACCTGGATGATGTTGGGAGAGGCTCATTTTGAGAATTGTACCTTTTGCTACTACGCTTCTGAGTTTATAGTCCATGGCTTTGAGGACATGTTCTTGTCAATTTTGAAGGATGATTCCTACTACATCAAATGTTTGTGTACGTGGAGGACCCATCGAGATTAAGTTTGATTAAGGTTGAAAAAGGAAGGGTTCAACAAACCTGTATGATGTTGGGAGAGCTGCAACGGGTTGGAGGTTAGAAAGAAGAGTTAATGTCGACAAATGGCGTAGTCACTATTTCAGTATTGGGGGTGCAAGATATATGTAATTATATAGTCATAACTGTTTAATATGTTATGCCAAATGTTAGAACAAATATCAATATTGTGAAAATTAGGATTGTGTTGGCACTCTTCAACAACGTATTTTAAGGTTGGCATCAAAATTTTCAAGCTTTGGAATTTTCAAGTTTCTGCAAATGTGAAAGAAACGTTGTTGGTAGGTCAAAGCTTCTTGTCGACAAATTTTGCCCTTGGATCTCAAGCTTCTTGTAAAAATCATTTATTTTCTTCATAGCACCGCACCACTAATGTTGGTGCTAATTATCTCATCGGTATAATTCTCGAAGAAGCTAGCAATAAGGGCCTCGTCTTCTCTTTTAGACTGCTTCTTTTTGGTTCCAACTAGACCTTGCGGTAAAGTTGCTTGCGATGTATGACAAGGCATTGGAGGATAAATTATTGGCTCGGTCGCAGATTGGACTATAGGCTTCAGTATATTGTTATCATCATCGTCTTCATCACCAAACTCTATCTTGGTGGAACTCCCTTGTACACCTGAGGTTGGAGCACAATCAGAGTTTGGATCCAAATTGTTGACTTCCCATCATCATTTGCATGATAACTTTAAAGTTTGTTGAGAGGTAAAAGCAGTGTCCAAATCAAAGTTTCCATTCATAGGAAAATTTAAATACATTGCAATTTTTTCTATAAAATAAACCCATATTCCATTGTTAATCTAACAATGAACGTGAGTAAATTTAAATAACATGAGCACCATTCTTTATAAATATATATATCCTTAACCTATATAAAAAAGGAAGAAAAGGTCAAAGCAAGTCAATTTTTGTAGTAATTTTCCTTATTTCCATTTTACCCTTTTGACTTACTTTGACCTTTTCTTTTTTAATTAGGTTAAGGTATTTCAATTTCTCCTATATAAATTTGCCTTAATTATACTTTGTTTTAATGTGCACTTGTTGTGTAATGATATTACTTATTGATACACAATATAGTATAATAAATCAATTCATTACGTAGATTAAAAGGAAAGCCGAAATCATAAACAAAGCTCTTGATTAATAATGTGATAGGAATATATTTAGATAAGAGTTTAACGTGTTACGTGATCTGTTCACAGGAGATTATTTTTATAAATTACGACAATAACACGTATAGATAATGAAAAACTACCACAATCTTGACTTACTTATAGCCTATAGGATAAGCGGATAAGCTCAAACTACCTAATTAAATCGCCACTATGGGTATTTTAAACACTTGTCCTAAAAAATAAAGCTAAATTCCTATTTGGTTTCAGAAAATTCCATGCGGTTATCGATAAAATTTGTTCGGAAAGGTTGAAAATTGGGCTTCACTTGAGTTTCTTTACATGTTTGGTTTTCTAAAGTAATTGAGCCACAAAAATTTATCGGCAAAAAGATAGTTTTTATCAAATAATAAATGTCCAAATATAATAACGTTTTAGGAGTCATCAAGTAATAATTCGACCTTAATAGTTCCAACAGAGTGGTTCTACATGCATTTCTAGGAGCATATCAAACTAGGAAAATAAATTGACTAATAAACAAATTATTGTGGTTATTAAATATCACAGAAAATACTACTATATAATAAAAACGTGCAACGCACGTACTAGATAGACTAGTATATATAAATACAACAATACAATGGCAGATTATTTTCAATTTAAAACATGCATTGAATTTCTTTTATTAATTAGAAATAACAAAGAATAATACTACCTCCGTTGCGCAATACATGCAACGTTGGGTTTTGGCACGTGGACCAAGGAGGAAGAGAGAGTGTAAATAAAGACTTTAGTTGCCCATGTGATTAAGATATTAATACAAATGTTAAAGTATCAAATGGGGACCACTTTACATTGGGGACCACTTCACAAAAGCAAATTTTCATTTACTGCCGCCACTCTTTTGGTGGGATCATTTGGTTTCCCTCCTAAACTTTATGAAAAATTCAAAACATTTTCAAAGCATACCCACATTATTACATTACTCTATAAATAGTCTTGAACTACAAATTTTTGGTACAGCTAATTTTCTCACTACTCACTGCACACACTCACTGTAAATCACACACAACACACACAGCACACAGCAAGTATGGCAGACTTCATTTCCACGGCAACAAGAGGAAAATGTGATGCTTTTTAAGATGATGGAATGGTTGACATTGAAGAATTGCTTTCTCTTGAAAGCTTGACATATCTCTATGAAGAAGAAGGTGATGATGAAACTCCTACATGGTTCTATACACCTGAAATGAACACAGAAGAGGAGGAACAAAGTGAAGAAGAAGAAGAAGAAGCAACAAATGAAATGACAACAGATTTAGTGGTGTGTGAACCAATCAACTCACATTCTTTGAAACCCATGTTGTCAAACAAACAAAGAAAGAAAATGGTTACTTTTTTACTAAGTCAGTCAAAATACTTGAATTTACCAAAAGGGATAATCAAACAAGTTGCATCAGAATATGGAGTCCATAGGACAACAATTTTTAGAATTTGGAAAGATGCAAAAAGGCAGATGCAAGCAGGGGGTATTATTAATGTCAAACACAAGAAAACAAGAAATTCAAGGAGAAAACCCATGGAGGTAAATATGGAACAAATGAAGGCAATCCCACAAAAACAAAGAACCACCATCAGATCTTTTGCTTCAGCTTTACAAGTCAGTCCATCAACCATATATAGGTGGATTAAGAGGGGGATTATCGGGCCACATACAAATGCAATCAAACCCAAACTCACTGAACAACATAAGGTAAAAAGATTACTTTGGATTTTATCATTGAGCATTCCAAAAAGTATGAATGAGTTGTCACGTTTTCAAAATTTGAGCAACTTGGTTCATATAGATGAAAAATGGTTCTATATGAGCCAAGTTACTCAAAAGTACTACCTCCTTGCTGATGAAGAAGAACCTTATCGATCATGCCAAAGCAAAAAATACATTAATAAGGTCATGTTTCTGGGTGCAATTGGAAATCCTACATATGGGGCCAACAGTGAGCTACTTTGGGATGGAAAAATAGGGATATTTCTTTTTGTTGAAGAACATCAATTATCCAGCATACAGGCCATTAATTATAAAAGTTAAACAAAGTTCAAGAAACTTAGCTTGGTTCCAGCATATTTAGAATAGGATAAAACGTCAGTCCCAATCTGCAACAGGGACCTCAGGGGGTTGAGTTTCATCAGAATCATCCCCATCTACAGCAAATGAGCTTCTGCCGCGACGCGAACCGATATCCCAAATTTCAGGGGGGGATTAAGGACAATCTTGTAAAACAGTGGATGCATACGCATTTGGAGTGGCAGGTATGAACTCCTCATCAACATCAGAGGTTGAATAAGACGTTGAATCAAAGGTTGAATGATAAGCAATTAACTTTTCTTCTAGTAACAAACGTTCATCTTCACGTAACTCACCATTAATATCATCTTCAGTTATCTCATCATCTTCAACCATCTCATCATTTCCAAATAAATCACTTAATGGTTGAGGGTTTTTCTTTTTAGGTTTCTTATTCATGCGAGCAAGCCACTCTTCGTCACTTTCAGAGGAGTAAAGAGGGGTAGAAGACATGGCCAAACTATAAACCGTACAAAACAGACTTGAAAGAAACCCAGAGCAAACACCAATTTGTACCCAGTAATGCTTTGTACTAAAAAAAAAATTACATATACTTCGAAGATTAAGATGATATGAACCCAGAACAGAGAAAAAACAAAGAAGATTCAACCCACAATAGAAAAACGCTAAACCCACAGATCTAAATTTTAGATCGAAAAAATCAATAGAACACCACTTACCCAGAAATGTTATACCCAAAATTTAGGGTTTCTGAAAAGGTGGACGAAAAACATATACCCAGTCGAGTAGGTCTCTTCATTGTCGAAGATGGAGAGGAATTTTTTCATCAAATTGCAGATGTTCATCACAAAATTTAGAAGAGAGGGGAAATTTTTAGGGTTCTTCAATCTTGAAGATGGAGATATAGAGAGAGAGAGAGAGGGGGGGAGAGTGGAAAATAATGACGGTTGATAGAAGGATCCAGAATAGAGTTAATTTTAGGAGGGAGTGGTTAGGTGAGTTAATGTTAATGTTAATAGTTGTTGGAGAAATTAATAGGGGTAGGTTGATGTAATAAGTGAGGGTATAAGAGTCTTTTAACAATGAAAAAGTTACCTTTAAAGGAAATGTTGCATGTATTTCAAAACTTCCAAAAAGGGTATATGTTGCATGTATTGCGAGACGGAGGTAGTAATAGATAACATTAAAGAATAATAATCACAACATGCATCAAATGTTATATAATAATTAATAAAATAACAACAAAGAATAATAACAAGAACTAGTTTTTACTTTTATATATGCCAACAACAAAAAATACCCAAATAAAAACAACAAAATATTATAAGAACTATATCGTACAAGATTAAAACAACAACAAAGAATAATGACATTTTAAAAAAAAAAAAAAAAACTTATAGCAGAACAATACAACATCATTTCAATTATCTTTACTACGGTAATACTGAATTAAAATAAAAATATTTACAATAATATCATAAATGAATGATAAGCCTCCCTTTTTTAATATGTATGTTTTACCATTTTGGGATGTTTTTTTTAATATGTACTTTTCTACCTTTTCCCATAAATGGAAGGTTGGCCCACCTAATTACACTTATCTCTTACTTTTTCGTTCCTTCTTTCTACCTTTTTCATTCTTTTCTTACTTTTACTTACCTTTTCTCTTACTTTTGTACGTTTTTCTTGGTCCGCGCGCAAAAGCAAACATACATATCAAAAAAAGACAGAGGTAATATATTTTTTGTGAACCAAAATATCATATGATTTGAGTAATTGTAAGGTCTTTTACATAGAACTAATTGATTATTATTCTCTTAATATTTAATACTTTAGCAATTAAAAGCATACTTTATTTCTTTTTCCCTAAAAAAAAGCATATGGATAATAATTAAATGACAAAGATCGAAACCAAAATTTAATATTTATAACTTACCTCAACTTTTGCTTGAATATCATTTTTTTAGTAAGAAGCCTCCTCAATTAGCAAAAAACTCAAATAAATTATTTTAGAGAGAATATAAAATGTTTGAGAGTCCGTCAAAATGAATGTCATTTTGTATATCTCGAAAAAATAAGACCATTGATTTTTTACTTTGTAGATTTTGGGATATAATCGTTTTAAGTTTTGCGGGAAATATTGTAACCGCTTTGACAGTTGCCATGTGCAGTGAAGAGAATGTCCCAGTTGGGCTAACACGCGTTATTTTTTTTTTGCTTTGTACAGCTTTAAACTCGCTCATGCCTCTCGAGTAGCTTTGAGAAATTGATCGCAATGTGATGTACTATTTGATAAATGATCACACAAAAGTTCTTAAAAGAAGCGTTCTAACTTTATAACATGAGCTCATCACTATTCAAAAAACTCATCACCTTATTAAAAAAAGGAAAAAATAATGTGAATAATCCTAACTATTGTCCATCTTTCATAATTAATCTCACCTTCAATAATTTTTAATCTCAACTATTGTCCAATCTTCTGAAAACAGTCCCATTTGATGGTTGTTAGTGCTATTTTGAAAAGACTGGGGGCAATAGTTAGATTATTTTGGGAATTATTAAATGTGAGATTGATTATGGAAGATGGACAATAGTTGGGATTATTCATGTTAATTTTTTCTTCTAACAAATATTCCATTGTATTTTTCCTATAAAACTTGAGTTATTGCCTATGTGAAATTAAAATTACGTCCCTCTTAAAAAATTTAAAATAACATGTCTATACTAGATAATAAAGCCGTACCGAAAGGAGTCATGACATTAATAGTTTATTTTATAATAAATAATAATTTAAAATAATAATTGCTCCCTCCGTCCCATAAAGCTCTATACACTTTGTTTCGGGTACAAGAAACACAGTAAATTTGTAGTTCGAGGGAGTCCAAATCCAGCTAGGGTAGTAACCAGTAACAAGTCCAATGTCTTCGAGTTTCCAGTACCTGCAAAACCGAGCACCATGAACTACCCCGGGGATGTTCCCGGGATCGGCTCTCCGATGCTTAAGTCAGATCTGATCTCTGAAGGTCAGAGAGTAGTACAAGTAAATGCTTTGGAATGTCTGTAAAAACATACCTGAATGATTAGATGAGAGTACTATTTATAGGTAGTACTGAGGTGACGTTATCTGGTGAAGATGATGATGTCATGAAAGCCTTTTTATCGTGGGACTGACTGAAGGCCTGTAGTTTCTAGCCTGAAAGGTCCTTAGGGGTAAAATGGTCATTTTGCCCCCAAGGGTATTTTAGTCATTTCACCGGTTAGGTGGGCCATGACTAGAATGGGCCCAAACACACTTGATTGTGCACGTATTTTAGATGATAAGTTGTTGTTTGGTTATCAATTGTATTTTGTTAAAAATGTAGATTTGATAGGAGTTAGTGGAATATTATTTTATTTGGATGTGAGAGAGGAGTAGGTCATAATTGAAGAGTCAAAAGAATAAAATAATAGTGGGCCATGTCCAAAAATAGAAGTGTATAGAGCTCTTTGGGACGGATGAAAAAGGAAAGTGTATAGAGCTTTTTGGGATGGAGGGAGTATATCATAAATAAAAGATTACATTCGTTATCTAAAAATATTGCCAACATGAAATAATAAATTTATTCATAACTTTCATTTCAAGATCCACTTATGTTACATTTTTCTAGAATTGCAAAAACTCTTATATGCCTACTCGAGTTGGACATGTTAAAAAGCCATCTAATTCAAATTATTAAAAAAACTTATATTTTATCTATTCAGGGCATGTTTTATTGGGCATAAATAAGGTGAACTGAACTGAACCGAATTGATTTGAAATGCATTGATAATTTAATTTAGATCTAATGAGGCTTAAGTAACGTGTGAGACCAATTAAGTTTTATCACTTTTAAACTAATAGAGTTAACTAAGAAAACAATACTAATGCCCACTTGAGTTAGATATGTGAAAACCCCATCTGATTTCGATTTAGATACAATGACAAATTATTAGATAGAAATATATTGAAGTGGACTCGAATTAATAAAATACCAAAAAAGTTCCAAACTAACTTCAAGTCAATCAAATTTAGGTAAAATAAATGTACGAACATGCTCGACTTTAAATTCCGATTCACATTAAATTCAACTGAGTTTGATCTCTAATTCAACTTAATTAGGAGCAGTAAAAAGAAACTAAATAATAAAGAAAATCAATGTATTAACATGCTCGACTTTAAATTCCGATTCACATTAAATTCAATTAAGTTTGATCTCTAATTCAACTTAATTGAAAATACTGCATAAAATTAATAACACATTGGACATTGTCCGGATTAGAAGATAGTTTTCTTAATTGTTGATCACAAAATCCAAAAGGCAAAAGCGAAGAAGACCAAAACACAACCAAGCTTCCAAATGCAAAAAAAAGAACCTTCCTCAATCAAAAATCGTCATTCAACTCATAAGCTATCCAACCACAGAAGGGTGCGCACTGCGCACTTTCCCCTCCCCTCAATTTCCCATTTCTTCGTCTCTCTCACGCGTCCCCTCTTTGAATCTTCTCCTTCATCATCATCATCATCCCAATTTTACACCCAAATTCTCTCTCCTAGGGTTTACAAATCCCACCCGATCACCTCAATTTTATCACTCCATCGATGCAACCCTAACCCTAACCCTAACATCCCTAAATCAGATCAAATCAATCACAGCTATGTACAGCAATTTCAAAGAACAAGCGATCGAGTACGTAAAACAAGCAGTACAAGAAGACAATGCAGGAAACTACGCTAAAGCATTTCCTCTTTACATGAATGCTTTGGAATACTTTAAGACTCATTTGAAGTATGAGAAAAACCCTAAAATTCGCGAAGCGATTACTCAGAAATTCACTGAGTATCTCCGTAGAGCTGAGGAGATTCGTGCTGTTTTAGATGAAGGTGGAGGCTCTGGACCGTCTCCCAATGGCGGCGATGCCGCCGTTGCGGCTCGCCCGAAGGCGAAGAATAAGGATGGTGATAATAAGGATGGGGAGGATGCTGAGCAGGCGAAGCTTAGGTCAGGGCTTAACTCGGCGATCATTCGAGAAAAGCCGAATGTTAAGTGGAGTGATGTTGCTGGGTTGGAGAGTGCTAAGCAAGCTTTGCAAGAGGCTGTTATTTTGCCTGTTAAGTTCCCTCAGTTTTTTACTGGTTAGTTTTGTCCAATTATGTTTGTTTCTTCTTTAATTTGATTTGCAATTTGATTTTGAAGCTTGTGAAATTTAGTAATTTTTTGGGTATGCATTTGTTTTTGATTTAATTACTATTAGTTTGAGGATAGGATTTGTGTTGATTGGTTTTGTTAGTGATTACATTATGGGGATTGCTTGCATGGGGAAATGAGGGTTCAGGGTGAATGTTAGATTGCTTTTAGTCTTTGTTGTTTTTCGTAGCTTGATCAAGGTTGTCAGAATTGAGATTCTAATTTGGATCGAAATGGCTTCTCATAATCGGATCGTAGAATCGAATTGTAAAGTCGTACGATTCTTTGAACATGCATGATCTGGAAATTACACGCATATTATAGGTTTAAAGGGCCAAATATAAAATTATAATTGTTTAAGTATCAAATTAATGATAATTGATGTTATTAGTAGCTTTGTTGGTATGATTATATTAATACTCCCTCCGTTTTTTTTAATATGCATGTTTTACCATTTTGTGATGTTTTTTTAATATGCACTTTTCTACCTTTTCCCATAAATGGAAAGTTGGCCCACCTAATTATTACACTTCTCTCCTACTTTTTCTTTCCTTCTCTCTACTTTTTTCACTTTTTCCTTACTTTTACTAACCTTCTCTCTTACTTTTGCACTTTCCGCGCGCAAAAGCAAACATACATATTAAAAAAAACGGAGGTAGTATAATTTTTTGGATTTTTCGCGAGTTGAAGAAAAGTTATAGAATCGTAAGTAGAATCGTATGGTGATATTTGAATTGTAGAATCTTACAACACGATCGCGATTCTAACAACAATGAGCTTGATTATATATTCAAACTAGGCTTCATTAATGTTAACGTGAATGAAAACTTCTTATCTGATCTTAACATACATTATCCAAACTTTTTGGACCTTCTTTAGTGGAAATTTGGATATAGTAAATCCTTGCTCAATCTTACTTATATATAGGCGAAGAGAAAGGACATGAGACTATTTGGCTTCTGCAAAATAAAGCTTAATGGCTATTTGGTCATCATTTTCTAGGATCTAGTGGCTTGATGGGTGTTATCTGTTTTTGTTATATTGCACTTTTGGTTCTTGAACAATAATGGGATTGGATACTTTTTATTGAATTCTCGGGGCGGGGGAGATGGGTTGACACTTTATAATTTAATGGCATTGAGTAATTTAGATTTTAGGGTATGCTTCTGTTTTTGATTCAATTAGTGGTTTTATGATTGAGAACTTGGTCTTGTCAAACTTCAGTACTAGTTTGATGATAGGATTTGTGTTGCTTGGTTCTGTTAGTGATTACATTATGGGGATTAATTGCATGGGAAGTGAGGATCGAGGGGGAATATAAATTGCATAGTCTTGCTGTTTTTCGTAGCTCTAAATTAAGTTCAAACTAGGCTCTATCATCTATTTACTTGAAAACTTTTTATTTGACCTTCACACACCTTATACAAACTTTTTGACGTTCTTGAGTTGAGATTTGGATATAGTAACCCTTAATCAAACTTACCTGAAACTTATCTAAAGGCGAAGAGAAAGGATATGAGACTATTTTGCTTCTGCGAAACAGACCTTTATGACTATTTGGTTATCATTCTAGGTTTTAGTGGCTTGATGGATGTTATTTTTTTGTTATATTGGGCTTTTGGTTCTTCAACTGTAGTGGGATTGGGTACTTTGTTTTGAAATCTTGGGGAGGGGGTGGCGGGGTGGGGGTGGAGGTGGAGGGGGGAAGGGGAGATGGGATGTGCTCTCTTTGATTATGGTTTGAACTTATGGATAGACTTCTTGGATATAAATTTCTTGTGCTAAAGACTTTGATGATTACAGCCTTACAGGTTATTATATCCTACTTTAGTTGCTGATTTTTCTGGGTGAGGATCGGGATAGGGTTTTGTGGTAATGAGAAAAAGTTTATTGGTTATTTTTTTCCCATTTGTGATGGTTTGTGCAGTGGACACATATTGTCGTCTTCTCATGTGTAGCCATACTTGAATTTCCAGATGCACAGAGAAAATCTTTTTTTTTTTCCCATTGAGACGGGAAGCTCGTTAAAATTCAAACTGCCATCTGAGCCATCTGTTCTTCTCACATTAAGTTCAGATTAGGGCCTTAGTTTGAATTAGTTTACATAAGGGTTGATAAGGACCAATGATCTAATATTAGTTGTTTATTAGGGCTGATAATTGCCAATGAGTTCAAATAAGGTGTTGATAAGGGCTAATAAGTCGAGGTAAGGGCTAAAAATTTCAAATAAGTTTCATACCCTTTTCATGAGAGTGCAAACCTTGCTTCTCACGTAAACCTTTAGTGTTACCCAGCTGATAAGAGATAAGACTGTCCATCATACCATAAGTTTTTTTTTTTTTTTGATATGATATAATTGGAAAGCAATTAATGAAAAGCATGGCATGACTTGTTTAGGTAAGAGGCGACCATGGAGAGCTTTTCTTCTGTATGGACCCCCTGGAACAGGAAAGTCATACTTAGCCAAGGCTGTTGCAACCGAAGCTGACTCTACGTTTTTTAGGTAAGTGTCGTATACTGTGCACGCTTTTATATTTCATTAAGACGTTTTTTGTAAACCGTTATGTCCTAGGAGAATATATTCCTTGAATCTTGCGGTCCAGCCAGGTGTGCTAGCTCAACTTGCTGCACAAAGGTTTGGCTTGTATCGATGAGCTTTCACTTCTATGCTATTTTTGTTTTTCTTGTATCAAGATTCTTGACACTAGGGATGAATAATGTGAGCCTCTTATCCTGCCTACAGTTTGTTCCTCATACTGGCTCAATTGGCACCACCGAATATTTTATGTAAATGAGGCCAAATAACAGGATTACTTAAGTTTAGCTCTAGCTGGCCTAAATTACATTTCCGTTGTTCAACATGTGTTTCTTGTTTCTAGATATTTTTTCATCCGCTCCACAGAGAACTACTCACTCGTCGTTTATATGGGCTCTAGCTTACAATGTTGACCAATAAATATATACTTCCTTCATTTTCTTAGATGTAACATGTTGACTTTGGCACTTTTCATCCAATACTCTTTGGCCATTAAATGTTATTTATACGTAAGGAAAAGTATAGTTGTGTGGGATCTAGTTTGATTAGTCTCGGTATACACTTTTCAATTTATGAATTTTTTATAATTTTTATAACTATACAATTAGAGATATGGTAGGTCAAAGTTGTGCCTCTGCAAATGTGAAAGATCCAATGTTACATCTAAAGATAAAAGGAGGGAGTATGTATTAAAAAAATATATCAAAAGTTAATATCTTGAAAATAACATTGAGATGAGTCAAATAAGATCTTACGTGATTATTTTCTTATCATATGTTTAATTACCAAACACGTTGGAAGTTTTGTAACTTCAGCCACCTGAATGTCAAATAGGTAGGTTTTGTATGGGACGGAGGAAGTACTTTATCAGTTTTTTAGAAACAGCCTCTATAATAGTCTTTCAAGTAGGGGCAAGCAAGGTATGTACATTTGTGTAAAAAAGAGGTTTTGCGTATTTGGACATCACTTAACTTTGTAAAGGTAGGGTTTTTGTACATTTTGGATTTCCCTAGACTTTGCTTTGCACAATTCAATACTGGTCAGTCGGACGGTTGTTGACATTTTTGCCATCTAGGAGTGTTTTCTAATAGGGATACTTCTTCCTTTTTCCTTATATTTTAAGGTTAGTCCACCTAATTATTACCCATCTCTCTTATTTTTAGCCTTTCCTTATTTTTACCATCCTTCTCATTGCCTTTTTCACTTATTTCTTGTTGAGCGTCAAAAAGCAAATGTACCTATTTAAAAGGCGGAGGGAGTAAAAAATAATGGTACTTCTAATGTGATTTATTGATTTTAAGGCCGTTGCAGTATCAAATTTCATATAGCTATAGCTCACCAGATTATGAATTGAAACATGGAGATTCTTAGCTTTTTGCACATTTGTAATTTGTATCATATAATGTTCTAGATCTCATTTCTAGTTTTGATGGTTAGTATCTCCCTCTTCGAATTGTCACTTTTCTCTTTGTGGCTCTTTCTTATTTGGCTTAGTCTTTGTTGGCTTTTGGGTTATTGAAGCTTTGTCGATCCTAAATACTTCTCAGAATTGTGTTCCAATGGATATTTTGGATATTCATACAACGGTCAAGATGTCTTGTCAATATATTCATAATAGATGTGGGTCTCTTTTGTGGAATTCCTCTGAGGGTGTTATATAATGTGCTATTGGAAAACAATTGCTTGATGGGAGCTTTGGTTTCGGTCTGCATAAAGAGGGAGGAAGAAATCGAGGATAACGAGGACAAGGAAGAAAGGTGGCGGTTGATGGCATGGAGACAAAGATAAGGGGTTCTGGGTCGGAGGTTAATTAGAGGAGAGGGGTTAGCGACTAGCGAGGGGTAAGGAAGCATAGAAGTGTCAAATAGGGTGATAAACACACTTCAGGAATAAGTATGATGCTCTTCATCTGATATACTAAACAAATGTTTACAGGGCTTCCTTCCATTGTTTGATCATGTCTTTTTTCTGCATAGAAAATCAACATGGGTAACCTTGTGTGAGTGCCAGAAGGGAATCAGTTATTTGGAGAACTGCCGACTTGGCAGGCTTCAGAGCTTAGAGACCTCATACTAGCTGGATTTTCTAAGTATGGTGTTCTGTTGTATCATCATGCTTCTGGATTTCTTCTGGCTTTGCTTATAGTTTCTTGATTTACTTTATTGATGGTTATTACTTATCAGATATTTTCTGCCTTATATGTAATGGACTAATGGTATTGGATATCTGGATTTACTGGGAAAAACTTAAAAGGATGAGTCTGGATCCAATGTTCCTTTTGGATCTATGGTGTGACTATGTTATACAGATGGAGGTTGAAGTAGACTATCTGTAGTGCACTGGAATTTTGATGAAGGCGCTTCGGAAATGGAAATTGTGTTTTTGATTAAATAAGCTGAAAAACTGAAATTAAAGGATAACTACAAGATTTTGAGAGCCTTGTTCTCTCCCAACTGCCTTTCTTCTAAGCTTCCTAACTGATATATTGCGCAATTCCTATCATTCCCCCCATATAGCTTGTTCATTACAGCTTTACAGGTCTGGGTTGACGTTGTATCATGTAGGTGTTCTGGCACCTCTTTGTGTCAGCTACAGCTAGTGCTGGATTTGCGATAGAGAAGCACCATAAGCTTAATGTGGTTAACACTTATTTGCAGAGCAGATTTTTTTTGGAGGTTATATATATGTATCAATTTTTGCTTGTTAGCTGTTAGTGATAACTGGTAAGTGGTAAGTGGGGTCTGAGACCTCTGAGGAACTTTGAAGTAGAAATCACGTCAAGCTCAATGTGAAGAGATGGTAGCTGGGTAGTGGGTATATATGTATATAGGAATCACCACGGGCCTTACTATAGAAGCTGGCAAGTGATTGTTAGCTTATCTATTCAGGACAATAAGTTGACCTTTTCATACTCTTTATTTCCCCATATATAGTCCTCTCATTTTCCTCTTCCTGAAAGCCCCCTTTGCGTATTGTAGTGGTTTTCTTTGGTTCATGAGTGGTAAGTTTAATCACCTCTTTCTTCTTGCTTCGGGCATATTTTTCTTTTTAAAGTATAATGCTATTGAACTAAGGTTCTCTCACAATCGTTGAATTGTCTTTCCATAATGAGAGGAATGGCCGTAATTTGTTGATTTGCTTGTAAATTTATATGGATGTAATTTGTATTCAAGTCCTTCCTATTATATTTTTTACATATTATAGGAGAGACATGCAGTAGTGTAGGCAATATTGTAGGCAATATAGACAACCAATTATAATCTGCGATCACTCTTCATTGGTAAATCTGCATATTTATTGCATTCGTGGATTGAAGGTTGGCTATTGGATTTTGCGTTAGTGGGGATTTATGACATGTCTTTGGGTTATTTTTGTGCATTGAAAGTATGCTTGAATTAAGTGTCCTTTAATTAGAATTTTCGTAGGTTTGGAGATGTTGTATAGCTTGAATGTATGTATCCATTATTTTCCTTCGAAGAATGAGTAAAAGATATTTGTAACTAAGGGTGCGTTCGCTTCACTTTAAAAGAATAAGTTTCGGCTCCAATAATTTATACAAATCCAATGAGCCGTAGTAAGTTCCAATAAGTTTAGATTAGTTCCATAAGTTCTAACGGCTTATAATATAAGCTTTAATAAGTTCTAAATAGTTCCAAACTTTAGATAAGTTTGGGGAAAATAAGGTGAAAAGAACGCCTCTAAGCCATTATGTCGTGTTCTTTCTTTTTTGTGTCGTTTTTTACGGTTTAGTGAGCTGTTTGTTATGCGTTTTAAGACTTCTATCCCTTTTTTGTGTGTTCCCATACTTGAGCAAGTTCCATCTTTCTTTTTTTCCCCAGTGTATCTTCTTCAGACTTGGTCTCAAAGTGGATGGGTGAAAGTGAAAAGTTAGTTTCCAACCTTTTCCAGATGGCCCGTGAAAGTGCTCCTTCAATTATATTCGTTGATGAAATAGACTCTTTATGTGGTCAAAGAGGGGAAGGAAATGAAAGCGAAGCTTCCAGACGTATTAAAACAGAATTGCTAGTACAGATGCAGGTGAACTTGCTTTACATTAAGCTGGTTAGACTTTACGATAGGTTCTATCATTTGGTGAGAATTGTTGATTTGTTTACTGTTATGAATGCTATGCATTTGTTTTGCTATATGGTATGTGCACTATTTTTCATCTTCCAAACAAAATCATCTCTATGATAGGAAAATCAGCCAATCAAATTTCCTTGTCTAGGAACTAATGTCTATCCAGTGCCTTAGTTTATGATCACCAACTAATTTTCCATCCAAACTTATGTTGTCCCATGCTTTGAAACATAATTGTGATGTGTGAGAGAGATCAATCTACTAATCATATACCCTTGATCTGGACCATGGTGTTCTATCTCTTTGTAATTTTTTCCTAGGTTTTCTGTATCTATTTACTGTCAGCTGTTTGCTGGCGTAGCAAATTTCCTTATAGTTTTAGAACTCTCGAAATGGCAAATTAATAGCTGATCAGGAGGAAAAACGTATTGAGTTTTAAAGCTTTAGATCTGTTTAAAGATGGACTATAGGAAAATCATAATTCATAGGATTAGGGGCTCTTATACATGGGAGGGTATTGACATTTTAAAGGTTTATTTCTGCCGAGGTTTTGCCTGGCAGTGCCCTATATTTTTTCGACTATAGATTGCTGCTCCTTGGTCTTTGCTGACTTCTTCGCCTTATTTTCAATTTCTTTTTTGGGGGGAACGGGGTGTAGGCTTGTGGGTTGAGAGGGGAACCCTCATGGATGCAGGATTCTGTAAGCCTGTAACACATTTTTGTTTACTTCTACTCTCCTTTTCCCGATTTTCTTAAGCTGACATTGAGAGAACATTGAAGTAGTTTGGACTTTCGAGTTAAAGCTTGGACTAGTTTCAAAACTCAGGGTTATAGGCATTTGAATTGGATAAAGAGCTTCAAGCATTCGAACTTTTATAACTTTTTCCTTTATTTAGATGTAATGTTTTTTGTTTTTTTGGGGGTGGGGTGATATTTAGTACAATTAGGTACTAACCTAATTATGTCCCAACATAGGCGTACACACATGGTCATGTAAGAACTATTTTGTTGAGCGTAATGTTTCTATAGTTAACTCATTAAGTTGTTACAAGTTATAACCTTGACCTGGACACAATGGGGTCTTTACTATAATCTTATGTATATTCTGTTAATGGCATCTGCCCTCTCCAAGCTCTATGATGTTTGATACAACATACAAGGGATATTGCTCTTGATTGTTATATTCAATGGTCATCTCGCTACCTGTGATCACTTGTTGCTATGGTCTGCAAAGCATTTTTTGAAGACGGGGGGGGGGGCTGGGAGGCCCTCTTTTCCTGGAAAAATCTTGATTGTTGTTCAAGACTGTGCGCAGTTACATTGAATTTGCTATTATATTGAAGTTCATAAATGTAACAGTTATTAGTTATTACGGATTTCATGTACTTGGCAGGAAAAAATTCTAAATTTGTGCTTAATATTGGGATGAATGGTATTACTCTTCATCATCATTTCTTTTGAGTTTCCACTTTCTTTTTCTTTAAACATGGATGAGTTAGTTTTGTCAGGACCGTGACTTGTTATACATCATTCACTGATATTTTTTGCTTGCTGTATTTAGGATGTTGTCGGTCTCTGTGTTTGTTTATCTCTTTTCTTAGTGTTGGGAATCATAACCATAGGTTTCTGTTGCCATGTTCCTTAGGGCGTAGGACACAACGACGAAAAAGTTCTTGTTCTTGCTGCGACAAACACACCATATGCTCTAGATCAGGTATTTCCACAATGTGTTTCTGTCCATCTTTGTCTGAGGAATGGTCATATAGTTTTTAACTGATGATATCTGTAGGCTATTCGACGACGTTTTGACAAGCGTATCTATATTCCCCTACCGGATCTGAAGGCTCGGCAGCATATGTTCAAGGTTCTTGAATTCATTTCTTCTATTCTGCCTTTTGGATTCCTTTCCCTCCTTGTGGTTGGAGATGCAATACATTTTCTGCAATGCATGCTCTATTTTCCCCTTGATAAATTGAAGTGCTCATTTGGTCTTTTACCTTTTGTGAACCCAGGTTCATCTTGGGGATACCCCCCACAACTTGACTGAGAGTGATTTTGAATTCTTAGCTCGTAAAACAGAGGGCTTCTCTGGTTCAGATATATCCGTTTGTGTAAGTGGTGATTAAGATATACTGTTTCTGTTTCTTGTCTTTTCTTGAGATTTTGTGTTGGTGTTGTGCTTTTTTTTGAATTGATTGTATTTGTGTTGTTTATTTTATAATACCTGTTGACAGGTCAAGGATGTACTTTTTGAACCTGTTCGTAAAACCCAAGATGCAATGTTCTTCTTTAAGACAAAAGATGATGTGTGGGTTCCCTGTGGACCTAGGCAGCCAGGTGCTATTCAAACTACCATGCAGGATCTTGCAGCAGAGGGACTTGCTGCTAAGGTATGTGCTGAATTTGAACAAGTAGAAAGCTGTTATCCTTTCTGTGTAGGATTCGCCAATTTCTGAGTTTTACCTAGTTTGCTCTAGTATGCTGCATAATACTTTTCACCTGTTAAGGTTGTTAATTTCTCTGATATGTTCTAATTGCAATGCGAGTATTGTGAACAGGTTTTTATGAGAAAGGAAAACTGGGGCTGGGTTACAAGTTGCCCATGAGATTAGGGAAATAAATTTTAATTTTAAATTATTCGAGTTTAGTTACCTGACTGACCCCCATATCCACAGCTAGCTACCAGCCTGATCCTTCACTACCCCCACCAAAATCTAATCCTCCACCTGCTCCACCATCAAGAAGTGCCAGACTATACCCTGTTCTTATTTGATGTTCTTTTATGAAATCTGGGGGAAAACCAAGCAAATTATGGCGGAGTATGTTGTTAAATTTATAATATTTAATGTGTTTTTGTATTTTTTTGCTTTTGAGAAAGTAAGAGAGTGAAAAAGAGGTGGATGGCTGGGAAAAGAAAGATTCTAAAGTGGGCCATGTGTAAGAAAAATAGTGAAAAAGTATTGTAAATATTCCGTTCTCGGAGAGTAAGATTGGAAAAAAAAAACAAGTATGAAAGATTTAAAGTAGGAAGAAGTTTTAGGAACTGATTAAAAAGTTAATAAAGTTAATCAGGAAAAACAAAAAGGAATGGAGGGAGTATCACCTTTTCCTTAACACCGCAACTCCGCCGATGTGGTCAGATTTTTCACCACTCTTTTCCGTCTATGCCGCTGCTGGTGAAGAGAATAACACCAAAAAATGACCTTTATAAGAAAATTGCAGGGAGTGCGTAAAGCTTCACATAAGTAGGGAATGAAAAACATTTTAGAGCTGAAATAATCGTATGCTTGTGCGTGGAAGATAGATTACGCGAAAAAATCAACACTTATTTGATTTTCTAAATTTAGAGGGAGAGGGAGAGAAAGAGGGAGGGAGGGAGGGAGGGAGGGAGAGAGAGAGAATGAAGACGGTGGTGCGTAAGATAGGGTGGTGAGTTGTACGATGAAGTTGCTTGGATGAAGATGGTGGTTGTTTTGTTGCTTGGATGAAGATGATGGTTATGAGTTGGATGAAACTCGCCTGATGTTTATGATAGGGTTTCAAATCTGATCCAAAAGAAAGAGAGGTGGAAGGGGGTGTTGGGGTGTGCTAAGGGTGACAGAAAATTTCTCCCTCAAAATGTTACCAAACACTGCCAAATTTCTTAGAAGTGTTGCTATTATATTGAAACTCGCCAAAAGCCAAGTGCTGCTATTAAAAGGGAACGAGGGAGTATAATCCAAGCAATTGAAACGTGTAAACATGATGTCTAACCTTGATATAGCAGTTTCAGTATCACCATTGCTAATGTTTTCCTGACTGGTAAATACCCTATTCCTCATTCAGTCTATTGGGGGTAGTGAAAGTTGAAACAAACTTCTTCGAAGCTTTTGGGTGTGAAGCCCGAAACATGGATGCACTTGCAACTGCTTGAGAAAGAAAAATGCTAGGTTCTCGAGTTAATTTGAAGTTTTCTTTTTTCAAGTTTTGGATTTGCATTATAATTAAAATTTCATGTGCAAGTAATGATGTGGTCTATTCTAATTATCATTTCTTATAATAATCACAAGTAACAATAGCGGAAGTGTTAAATTTTTGAGTCTTAATGCATCTTGTGCTCTTTACAGATTGTTCCACCCCCGATTGCAAGAACAGATTTTGAAAAAGTACTCTCGCGACAAAGACCAACTGTGAGCAAATCAGACCTTGAAGTTCATGAGAGATTCACACAAGAGTTTGGAGAGGAAGGCTAATTTTTCTGATGGAAGATCGCCTTGTCAACTGGAGGAGTTTGTAATTTAATTATTGATACTGGAACCATCGGAGTAAACCATTCCCTGCCAAGCTCTGTGATGTGATGTGCTCAGCCTCTCCTCTTGTATTCCAAGTACTCAAATATTTGAGATTTGAAAGAAATTGTTTGTCTTTGGTCGAAACAAAAGCCCTATAATTGTGCATTAACTTGCTGCTCATTAATTTGTGTAACAAAAGTAGCCTGCTTGGCTCTTGATGTTTTACAAACTTTTGTAAGTAATACTACATGATACATTTAAGCTTTAACTGTACTAGTTGTTGCTCTTTTCTTTTATTTTTCCCTTGTGTGTGGTGGTTTTTCTTGTTTTTGTTTGTAGCCATAAATTAGTAGATTATTTGTTAGGTGTCTCAAACACTCAAGCGCATTATTGAATCATATCCATTTCATAAGCAGCTTAATATACTAACTCCGTTTTCCAAAAGATGTTACACTTTTTTTTTCCACGCATATCAAGGGAGCGATTTAATGGTGTAAACGAGCAAATTTTTCGACGAAATTTTAGGACACGCCATATACAATCTCATTCTTGGTTTTATTAAAATTTTGTCGAAAAATTTGCTCGATTACACTTTTAGATCACTCCCTTGATACGCGTGAAAAAAAGTGTAACATCTTTAGTGAAACGGAGGAAGTATATGACTCTTCTCGAGTAGAGGGTGATATGATGTTTTCCTTTTATTTTTAACCTAGGAAATATTTTTTACTTCCTCTGTAATGAAAATAATGCACCTTTTTGCTATTTTGGGTCGTAACAAAATAAATGCAACAAACTCAAAACTTTTCTATTTTAATAAATCTTTTGATTTCCAATCATAAAAGCACCCTTAATTTATAAACTTAAAAATTGATTAAAAGTTCCTAACAAAACATTACTAACTAAAAATTAAGCCCAATAATTATTTCACCCTAATATGACATCAACCACCCACCCACCATCACCAAAACTGTCAACCCTTTTTCCACCACCAAAACCACCAAATAGGCCAAATCCACCACCATATCACCGCCAACTACCACAACCATCAAATCCTGACCAACGCCATTCTCCTCCCTATGAATAGGGATGACAATTCAGTCCGACTTCGACCCGAGTCCGACTCGATCCGAAGGAAAAAGTCCGATCCGAATCCGAAAACATAAAAGTCTGAATGAAATCCGATAGGAGTTGGACCTTAGGTAAGATCCGATCCGAATCCGACTAGAGTCCGATTATTACTTGTTACCTCGTCAACTAATAGATTAAAAGTACATTTTAATAGAAATAATAGATTTACATTATAAGAAATTAAGTACAACATTAAAATTTTTATATTAAAGATGTGTTTTGGTTATTTAATATTGTAATTTAATCCGAATCCGATCCAAGTCCGAAACAATCCGAAGGAAAAAGTCTGAGTCCGAATCCGAGAATATATAGTCCAAATCCTAATAGGAGTGTAAAAATCATAGTCCGCTTGAAATGGAGCAGACTTGGAGATTGGTAAGTCCGATCCGAGTCCGATCCATTGCCATTCCTACCTATGAACGCACTACCGTACTCAAATGCATACTCTTCTCGCTATGATTTCATGGTGGAGGGCTTCGAAACCGTGGTGGGGTGGGGGTCGAAGATGCAATTTCGTGGTGGGCGTGGGGGGAGACTGTGGGTGGTGGGCAGTCATGGTGGTGGGGCTATTGGTGGTGGTTAGTGATGGCGGTGGTTGGCAAGAGGTGAAGGTGGTGTTTGAGGGTGGTTTGTATTTCTTCATTTTCTCTTAATACTTGATGCTTAAAGCCTTAATAATTGATGCTTAAAGGCTAAAGCCTTAATACTTCATTAGGATTTTGCCTAGGAGATTGTGCCAAGGCTTTTTGTTGCAATAATTATGTTACGGAGGTAGTAGCACATCATTCGATAACTTTCGGTTAGTCAAGATTCAAACATCCAACTCAAAAAGACCCTATTTTGACCCAGCCCAATTTATAGAAATCTCCCGAAACATCACAACATTAATAGTCAAAAATTTGGTCAGAATTAAAACTTATCATAGTTATTGATATAAATTTCTAAATATAGATTTCTTAAGGGCCGTTTGTTATCGTTTTTTTGTTTTTTGTTTTCAGTTTTATGAAAACTAAAAACAAAAAACAGGAAACCATAAAAGTGGTTTTCACATTTTAGTTGAGTTTTTAAAATCATCACGTTTTCAAAAAATTTGACTAATTTTTTATTTATTATAAGAAATGTATCATATGACTTACAAATATAAAAAACAAAAACAAAAAAAACTGAAAACACAGTGATCCCGAACGAGCCCTTAGTCTTGTGTTTTTAAATGATTAATCTATTTAGATGGTGATAATAATCTTTTTTCTAAGGGTAGATAGTAATAATAATCTTTAAAATGTATTCGATTTATTACAATGTTAAAGCTCTAAACCGTTCAATAAATGAGTAAAATTGACCCCTTTTGGCATTGACCTAACACCCACCCTTTCCGACTTGGCGTGTTTGCCATCATAGTCGTTGCTCAACTAGATATTGTGCACGGAATGATATAGCATGACAGTAACATACACAGTACAACAAAAATTTATCAATTTTCAGCCTCACATACAAGTTAGTCAACAGAATTATGAGATGAATATGAAACTTCAGCTATCTTGCATAACCAACTATTTTTCAGGCAATAGAGGCATTCAATAATTATTGATGGCTAAACAAACACCAGTAGCGAATAAGCGATTACATTCCCAATGGCCATATGGTACCCCCACCCACATTCTAGTAATCTAAGAGAGTTAAGATAGGCCATTGCATGAGCCTGTTATTTGCCTCCCTACATAACATAGGAAAGACTAACAAAACTCAACAACGGATAGAATGCTTAACGCTCCACGTACAATAACTCCTAATTATGAACCTTCAGCTTGCTTCTTCCTAAGCTTATTCATCACATCAAAATAACCACTCAACAATTATATTCTAAACGCTGTACTGAGTCGCCATTTTCGAGTCTAAATCAATCACTTTCACTTCTGTTATCTCCATGCATCGACTCTGCTTCACTTGTTAGCGAGCAGCCAGCTTAACATTGCCATCTTCATGTCTGCAAAATATACCCCAGAACCAGCACCATAATCACCAAACGTCGCACTGTTAGTGCTCAAATCCAACCAAATTAACGTCAGGGAGCTGCTAGGTTGTCTTGCCATGCTGGATTGCTGGGCTCGCACCACAATTTGCTGCCCACCTGCTGTGTCACGCGTCTGCCAGAAATAATGCATCAGAGATGCTGCATTGCAGCCCCCTGAGCTGGGAGACGCATGCTACCGCTACGAAAGCAGAAGTTCCTGCTACTTCAGACGGCTCAAGCTGATATTGCTGTGAGCTCCAAACTTCAAATTAAACGCTGTAATCCACTAGTCAATCCATTCCAAAGTAGACCCAGCACTAGGAGCCTCAGTATACCCTCGATCTGTACATCTTCCCACATTTGCAGCCCACTGGCACTTCCAAACAGCATCCAGCCTCCTCTTCATTCTCACACCCTGGGCATATAGGGAAAACACTCATGATATAACTATGATTTGATCATATGATTTTGCACAAGTTCCCTAGAAAGTTTTGATTTTGGGGTAGCATATTTGAACTCCATGTCTTGATCACTGGACTTACTAGCCTGTCCTCCCATGGTCTCTCTTGCATAACCTCCTTACTGACTAAGGAGACTAATTATTTCGATGGTTTTCAAACTGGTAGTTTTCTAAATCATGCATGGATATATAATTGGACCTCCATGGGATGAAAAAGATCCTCCATAAATATAAAATTCAAGTGCTTTGTGACATTAACAATGTATTCTAGATACAATTTTGAAATATTGGATTTTCCGTTATTTAAATCGTGTATCCCCGATGAGCTTCGGAGACGCTGAAAGCTTCGTAATCCCAAACATGCTATGAAAATTACCTTGCTAGCAAAATTCTCATGCTCCAGACGCGTCTTGTTATGATCTCCAAGTCTCATTAGCATGCAATGTTCCTGTCTAACCTCTTTACTGTAGTAAGACAATTTTGAAGATGCAATTCTTCAGGAATTGATGAGAAAATGAATCCCAATCAGTCTAAACACTGATCATTGCAGGCATTCTGTAAATAAACAGATGACTTATTATTATGAAGAGCAGGAGTCACTTCCACAATCTGATGCACTGTTTCCTGACTCCTTCAAAAACGAATAGGTGACAATCAATAATAGATGAGATGTACAAGTTTCAAGGTGTTTGGGGAAGGGTGAAGGTCTTACTGCCGAACGAACATAATACAAATATCAACCGCCAACCTGTGCTGCATATACCTTAAGCATACAGTATCACATTTGAAGTAAAATCTGACCATCCTTTGGTAAAACATCTGCATGGAAGTGGGTAAACCAAAACAAGCCAGTCAGAGTTTTTGTGCAGGTCAATTTGAAAGTTATCATACAACTTATGTATGTGTGAGTCGGGCTCGAAGCTAAGCCCTGTAATACAAAGATAACACTACGAAAATTTTCATATCTGTAAGAGGTGATGGTTTTTTACCTATTACAAAGAAGATGGCTTAGATATACACTTCTTACTAATCAAGTCTTGAATTGTTGGAAGTTACTTCGACCAGAAAATGCATTAAGCTTTCAATGCTGCATCCTTTACTGGAGAATCACCAAAAGTCACCACATGAACACGATCCTCTTCTAAAGTGATGAAAACGGTTTGAATCCCGAACTGTTATATCTCGTTCCTCAATCATGGATATTATCTTAATGACAGCATGACAATCTCCACAGACTCGCAGATTTTTAACAATTTGGATAGGAGTACCAGGAGGAGTTGCAATTAGTCCAAAAGCTATGGCCAGTCTCTCACTATGTCGAGACAGAATAGCTTCCTTGTGCTCATTTTCTACATCATGAAGCACATACGTAGTGTCTGGGCAATATCCCGCATCCTTCAATCTAGTACACAACTCATCAAGCTTTTTATATATGAGGTCTGACAACGGATGAGAATGATCACCAGCTAAGAAAGAGTAAGTCTTGTTCTTGACTTCGATCCAGCTATAACCAGCTTCCTTTCTCACTCTTCTTTGTTCCATCAACTTCCTAACCTTAGATCTCTCTTTCCAGTTTCCTGTAGCTGCGTATATGTTCGATAAGAGAACATAAGCTGAAGAATGATTTGGTTCGATGGAAAGTAGCTTTTCTGCAGCAACCTTACCCACCTCTGCGTTTCTGCAAACATGACACGCACCCAAAAGACTTCGCCACACTATTGCACCAGCTGAAAATGGCATCTTATTTATGAAGTTCAAGGCCTTTTCAAGCATCCCAGCTCGACTATAAAGGTCTACCATACAAGCATAGTGTTCCATGGTTGGAGAAACATGGTGCTCCTTGACCATTTGGTCAAAATACTTTTGACCTTCTTCCAATAGTCCAGCATGAGTACATGCAGAGATCACACCGACAAATGTTGACCCGTCAGGTTCCATATTATTCCTTCTCATGTCCTCAAATACCTCAAGAGCCTTGTGGGCATGACCATGTTGTGCAAATCCAGAAACCATTGAGTTCCATGAAACTAAGTCTCTTTCTTCTTGCCTTGTAAATACTTTATTTGCACTATCAATGTTGCCTTTCTTCGAGTACATTGTAACAAGAGCACTACTAACCCACAAGTAATTATTAAATGCATATTTGATTGAGAAAGCATGAAACTGTTTGCCCTGTTCAATTGCTGCTTCAGGGGCAGCACATGAATTGATGACACTACTGAAAGTGTACTCATTCGGATAGATTATCCCTTCCTTTGTCAATTGTCGGTATACGCTAATAGCTCCTTCTGTGTCTCCCACTTGAGCATATCCACCCAACATTGCAGACCATGTCACGGTATCCTTCTCACCAATATTTTGAAAAACCTTGGCAGCTTCATTCACATTTCCAGTCTTGATATAAGAATCCAAGAGAGCAGTCCCGACATTTGGCGAATGCTGATAACATGTTTTGGCTACAAGTGCATGTATCTGATTTGGAGACAGACAAGGATGGGCAGTAAGAATAGCAGAATAAGTGAAATCATTTGGCTTAATACCCATCCTGTTCATATCGAGAAAGATACGAGCTGCCTTTTCTTTTCCACCATTCTGCAAGTACCCACTAATCATGGCTGTCCAAGAAATGACATTCTGACTTTGTTGCACAGTCTCAAACATCTTAAAAGAACCATCCATGTCACCACACTTGCTGTAAGAAACCATAAGAGCAGTCCTTATATTTAGATCAGAGTCAAATCCACTCTTAATTACTCGACAATGGAGCTGTTTTGCAGAAGAGAATTCTTTGGAACAAGCTCTAATAACGGTAGCAAAGATCATCTGCGTCAGCTCTATGCCTTCGAGTCTCATCTGCTGAAACAGCTCAAGAGCTTCCTCATCAAGCTTATTTGTTACAAGACCTGCAATCATACCATTCCAAGAAAAAACATCCTTGTTTTCCATGACAGTAAAAATATCTTTAGCCTCCCGCACCATTCCATACTTCGCATACATGTTAATTAACGAATTCACCACCACAGTATAATCTCCAAAGCCACTCTTTATTACTTCAGCATGAACTTGACTTCCTTTAGCAATCATATCATAATCCGATAAGGCCCTAAATACAGTTGCATAAGTAACCGGGTTAGGCCTAATCCCTTCGATTCCCATACGAGTAAACACCCCTAACGCTTGCTCTACCAGTCCATGTTGCACATACCCCGAAAGCAAAGAAGTCCAAGAAACCACATTCCTCACTTCCATTTCATCGAAAACACGCTTCCCATCCTTCACACAATCACATTTCATGTACATATCAACTAGAGAAGTACCCACACTAACATCCACAACAAAACCCGATTTAACACAATGGCAATGCAACATTTTCCCAACAATCTGATTACTTAAAACACCACAAACCTTCAATGCACAAGAAAGACTTGATCCATCCTTCACAAAACCTAATTGATGCATATGAATAAATAATTTCAAAGCATCCATATTTTTATTAATGCGAGCATATTCAAAGAGCAAGTGATGGTACCCAGTAACATTTGGGTCAGGCATTTCATCGAACACTTGGTGTGCATTGTATCTAACTTGATGTTTGGTATCAGTAACTGGAATTTGGGGATCAAAAGCAAGACCATGAAACCGATTGGATTTCTGGGTTTCATACAGAATTTGTGGGTATTTCAGAAAAATTGAAACTTTATGCTTGTTGTAATGAGGCCTTAAGAGAAGCATTGTCAGATAAAGTTCTTGTTACATATGAAAACCCTTAAAAATGTGAGTTTTATATGTACATTCTCATGTATGAGATAGCCATAGATTCATATAATACAAGCTTCAATTTATGTAAGCAAGCATTTTTCGCGTAGTAATGGGCATAGCCTCCCTCATAGTCACAGATACAAGCTTCAATTTATGTAAGCAAGCAAGCATGTAAGCAAGCATTCTCTCGTCTTTGTGTGATGAACAAACATTGTGCCAAAGGTTGACTCTTTTAAACAAAACTTTACATGAGTAATGAGGTGTTGCTATTCTATTTTTTTGGGGGGCCATGTTTTCAAAGATATAATAAGTAATTCAATATCTCAATTATTCAATCCTTGAAAAAGCTACTTAAATATTCTTTTTGATTATCTTCATAAAATTTAAAAATATAGTAATAGGGGCACTATTATTTTACCATGTGTTTTGCTTATCACAACTTTATTAAGAAACGTCCGTTGATTATCTTATCATTTCTACTTATTAAGGATGATCTTTTGACCGATTTTTACTTCAATTAAATCATCAATGAAAGTAGTGCTGGCAATTAGGGTCAACAGGCGAATTCGGTTTGGTTTCAGGTCCTTAAATTTATGTTAAAAAGTTAAATAGCATAAAACTTCATACTATATTAGAAACGCATGACAGATTGTTCAAATTAGATTGAATTCGGATTATTCAATTCAGGTCTGGGTTTCTCGCGAAAATTTCAAATGGGGTTTGACTAGTTGAGGTGATCTACTAGTGGGTCGATCATAACAAAAAAAAGTGCCTAAATTACGGACACAGTTAACTTCTGGCCAAAATTTTCCGCCCAAAGCCTTTGAAACTAGACCAAAAATTTGAGTTCTTTTCCCAGATTTTGTGGGCTTTTTTAGACTTACTATTAATGGGCCTAGAATCCAACACAAACCCCTTTCTAACCCAACAAAAAATAGATTTTGATTTCTCACCATTTACAAGCCATATTTGGACGGACCGCGCCGACTTTAACCACTTCGATTCAATTCAACTTATCAGGTCGGATCATATATTGCCAACTTTAATCAAAATCATTTCTGTAGCAAAAGTTGGTACATTAACCAATATGGCACTTTGCCCCCTCGAAGCCCAAATGCTAGTAAAGACTAAAGAGAGTTTGCATTATTAAAGACAAGAACAATTAGATAAACCCTTGAGCCTAAAACATCACTTCCATCAACCAAATACCTCCTATACCAATATCACATTTCTATTGTGACGGCAACAATTTGTAACCCTTATTGTTGCTTCTTTGTTCTTTCTATTTTCTACTCACACTCCCAGAATATCCTCTAATTTCTTCAGTGTTTAGGTCAAACCTTGGCAATTTGTAATCTTACCCAAAATTCTATTCAATTTTTAGGTCATTACTTCTTTCAAGTTTCAGTCTTTTTCATTAACCCATCTCTAATTAGCCTTTCATCTCCATAACTCGACCGTTAAAGAATAAAAAAAAGGAAAAAAAAGCACACTCACTTTGAAGCTTCTTCTTCACTCAACCCACTTAGATTTAGGGTTTTTTTTTCTGGGTTATTGTAGTTTGTAATGACCCATTAAGTAGTTTTATTGAAAACTTTAATTTATGGGTTTTTGAGGTTTCAATCAAATTAAGTAGTTTTAGGGTGTTAAATAGTAATTAAAGAGATGATTGCTGAAAAACCCAGTTGGATTAGACATGAAGGTGTTCAGATTTTCTCCATTGATATTCAACCTGGTGGTCTTAGGTTTGCTACTGGTGGTGGGGACCACAAGGTGAACTCTAATTCTCTCTTTTTCTCTCCTTTTTTGGGTTTTTCTTTGATGTTGTCAGAAACATTTGATGCCCATATAGATTAAATTATACTTATTGTATTTGATTCTGCTGTATATTGAGCAGTGTTACCTAATTCGCCTTTTGAATTCGCAATTCGCCCTAGGTGGGTCTAAAATAGCCCGAAACTGACAATAATTCGGTTGTCTAAGTTCGTAATTCGTGGGGAGATTAGCGAATTAGGTAACATTGATATTGAGCTGGGAAAATGTGGTAGTGAGTGAGTGAAGTCATTATTGTCTGAGATTGATTATTATGTTTTTCTACTTGCCGGAGCTGGGACATTGTAAAGAGGTTTGAGCTTTATACTGTCTTATGAATTTCTATCATGTACCATAATTCTAAACCAGCTTATGCATGGTTAAATTTCTCTGTTAGTGGGCTTTGGAATTTTGGATTATTAGTTAGACTGTGTCTCAATTGTAATTGTATGTATAAGCTTTGTTTCAGAGGATCTTGCTTCAGAAGTCGGTTGTTGAAATGTGGAAACCCTGTTTTGTTTAATTTCCTGGATCCATGTTGATGTTGCAAGTTTTGACTTGCTAAATGATGATCATTGTTATGATGAGGTAGTTTAAGTATAAAGCGCAGTGACGGAATTGAAAGTTTATGTTCTGAGCTTTGTGCTTGAAGATGTGCTTGAGAAGCTAGGTGTTGAAACATGGAAACCTGTTATGTGTTGTTTCGTTTCTCAACGCTTTCATAATTGATAAATAAGGCTAATAATATGGTCTTTTGATTTGAATTTTATACTGGATACTATTTGTTGATGTTGTGTGTGGTTTCCAGGTAAGAATATGGAATATGAAATCTGTTGCTAGAGATTCTGAGAAGGATGACCAAACACACAGGATTCTTGCAACTCTACGTGATCACTTTGGTTCAGTTAACTCTGTCAGGTGGGCCAAACATGGTCGACAGATTGCATCTGGGTCTGATGATCAGGTGATTTTAGTTCATGAGAGGAGACCCGGTTCAGGAACCACTGAGTTCGGTAGTGGTGAGCCTCCGGATGTTGAAAATTGGAAGGTTGTCATTACTTTGAGGGGACACACTGCAGATGTGGTAATTATATGTACTTGTAGTCTGGAACATGGTTTTAATTCAACATTTTGTCCTTGACTTAAACTAGTGTTTTTCATACCCGTGCTTATTACAGATCTTTAGTATTTGCTGCAAACCTTAATCCTTCAACAATCCATGTATTGTTGAAACTGCAAAGATATGTATTTCTGACATGTTAACTAAAAATATGCAAGTTATCATCGGATAATTCTAATTTCTGCATTGTCATTGGTATATGTCCATATCCATATTTATTATCTGAAGCATACTTATCTTCCACGTGGGACTTTATAAATAGTATTGGTGTTTTTTCATGCATGAAGTAGGTGGATCTTAATTGGTCTCCAGATGACTCAATGTTGGCTAGTGGAAGTCTCGACAACACAATCCACATATGGAATATGAGCAATGGCATGTGCACTGCAGTTCTTAGAGGTCATTCTAGTTTGGTTAAAGGTGTTACTTGGGATCCCATTGGTTCCTTTATAGCTAGCCAATCTGACGACAAGACTGTGATCATATGGAGAACAACTGATTGGAGTCTTGCTCATAAGACAGATGGCCATTGGGCAAAATCCGTATGATATCTGACCATTTTTAAAGTTTTCTTTCCTATAACTGTTTCAAATTGGTTATCCAAGATAGTTCTGCAGTGGTTTGTGTCTTTACTTATGAGGGATCCTATCTTCTACAGCTTGGATCAACATTCTTTAGGCGGCTTGGTTGGTCTCCTTGCGGCCATTTCATAACCACAACTCATGGTTTTCAAAAGCCCAGACATTCAGCACCCGTGTTGGAAAGAGGCGAATGGGCTGCTACGTTTGACTTCTTGGGACATAATGCCCCTATCATAGTGGTGAAGTTCAATCATTCAATGTTCAGAAGAAATTTCTCCAATGCGCAGGACGTTAAAGCTTCTTCTGCTGGATGGACTAATGGGACTTTAAAGACTGGAGGGAAAGAATCACAGCCATATAATGTTATTGCAATCGGTAGTCAGGATCGTACTATAACAGTCTGGACTACTGCAAGTCCTCGCCCACTCTTTGTGGCAAAGCATTTCTTCACTCAAAGTGTTGTTGATTTATCTTGGTAATGTTTTGTATCACTCTTCCAATCTTTGGATGAAAAATTGTACTCCCTCTGTTTCATGATAAATGAAACATTGCCTTTTGGCACAATTATCAAGGAAGAGAGAGAGAGAGCTAGAAAGATATGAGCTTTTAAGATGAGGAAAGAGATAGAGAGGACCCATGTGTAAAAAGTGTACGTTACGTTTAATTTTGACACAGCCCAAAATAGCTAGTGTATCATTTATTATGAAACAGAGGAAGTAGGTTTTAATTTTGTTGTTGATTATTTTAGCTTAGTTGTGACTGCCTCCTCTCTCTCTCACATAGCATTTGCCTCCTGGAAACAGGAGCCCTGATGGATACTCACTTTTTGCATGTTCCTTGGATGGTTCGGTGGCAACCTTTCATTTTGAAGTTAAAGAAATTGGTCAAAGGTTAACAGATGATGAATTGGATGAGGTAAAGAGAAGCCGTTACGGTGATGTTAGGGGTCGCCAGGCTAACTTGGCTGAAAGCCCTGCACAGCTGTTACTGGAAGCAGCTGCAGCAAAGCAAAGTACAAGCAAAAAAGTTGCCATGAATGTGCAACATGAACAGGTAGTTGCAAAGCCTTTGTCTGATTTGGGGGCCGTGACAAAGGTCTCTGAGCCACATCTTGACAATGGAAAGAAACATGGAGTAACCTCCGATGGTTCAAACAAGGTGGCAACTTCTGCCCGTGTTTCTAGTCCTGTAAAACAGAAAGAGTACAGGCGCCCTGATGGTAGAAAAAGGATTATCCCTGAACCGGTGGGCATGCCTCCTCAGCAGGAAAATATAACTGCTGTATCTAACTGTCAACCTCTTGATATATCTCTAGCATCTTCTGATGGCAGAAACAATGGTGACGCTTCTAAAGTTAGGAGAACACTTGGCGCAGGCTCTGATGTCAAAGAACGTAGTGGGGTCACCGCCAAGGCTTGCTTTAGTGACAGTTTGGTCGTCGAAAGAGTTCCAGTTGCTTCCAGTAGAGATAGTGGTGTTCTGGTTGAATCTTCTGGCAATGCGAAGGCGTCAAGCTCTATTGCTGCTTGTAACGCTAAACTTGCAATAAGGGTGGTAGATAAAAAGGAGGGTCCAGATGCAGTGCCAGTTACACTGGAAGCCCGCCCCAGAGAGCATGCTGTTAGTGACATTGTTGGCTTGAGTAATATGTCTTTGGTGAATGAAACAGAAATTATTTGCAGTAGAGGATCCCACACTTTGTGGTCTGACCGTATATCTGGGAAGGTCTCAGTCATGGCTGGGAACGCCAACTTCTGGGCTGTGGGATTTGATGATGGCGGACTACAGGTAACCATAACTTTTAACTTCGTAGCTGCAATTGACATTTCTTATACCAAAAGAGCTGGACGCTATATGTTTAGTCTATCTTATCCAACTTCAAATGATTGTGTCATCAAGCAGACACTTAAATTGCAGTAGTTACTGATCTCAAAGCTATTTAAAAATGATTATATATTGATATCACAACCACTGTTTTTTTAAAATTCTCTATAGAAGTTAAAGGCTATAATAATATTGCAATAAAGAGGGAGCCACTCTCATCCTGATGTGCTAGCCTCTTAAATTCTTATTGCGTCTATCTTGTCTCCTATTGTTTTTGTGGGATGAGTGGTAAGAATACAAGGTTGAAAGCTCTCGATATTCACTCTCCGCCTTAGCTACACCTGGATTACCAAATCTGTGCATGCCGTTTCACAGTTCTTTGGCTTTCAATTCACTTGAGTGTGCTATCTGTAATTCTGGAAGTGTGAAATCAGATGTTCAAATTAAGAGCCTTCTATTGGTTGATGAAGGGTGAATTAACCAGTCTCTATTCAATTTTGAAAGAGGTACCATGATGCAGAAGTTTTCCACATCTATGGTTTGAGTTGTAGAATTTGTTATTGGAAGTGTGAACGACTAAAATATAATGTGAATTATTGGTTTACCTTATAGAGGATCAGGTGTATCGGAAGGTAGGGTCGCTGATTGGTTCTCCAGTCTCCTTTGGCAAAGGCTTCTGTGTGCTAGCTATTCCCTCTCTCTCTCTCTCTGTCTCTCACATTTTTACTTTTGTGTTTGGGTTGGTTCGGGAGAGGAGAGGGAAGGGGAGGGCAGAGGTTGTAAAGGAAGGTTTCTGATACTTTTTATTTATTTGTTTCTTCTGTCAGCTCCTTTTTGATCTTTCCCCTTAGTCATATACCTAACCTATGAAGCCTTTAATACTATTTATAGAAAGGTGAAGAGTGTATTGAACTTCTTTTCCGTATAAGTTACATATATGGGAAGTATTAGTTGGATTTAATGTTTTGTTTCTTCTTTTGCATGTTATTTTATTAGAGGGGGAAACACGATAACAGGGTACTGGACGGACGCTAGAAATGAAATGCTAACTTTTTTTTGATAAGTGAACTGGACTGCTAACACCTTTTACATGTGCAAAGTGAATTTACTACAAAGGTTACTCTGGTCTTGACTTTAAAAGATCTAAATTAAGAGCATAAATGGCCCCCCAAAGATCCTTAAGCAAAGAAGCGAATGAGCCCTTTGTGGAATATTTCGAGAAGAGCAGAAGTTTGGGTTCACAGGATGACCCAGGTACTATCAACCAATCGTTAAGATAATCGAAGTACATGGACTAATTTTCTCTCCTTGTCAACTGTGTACTTCTGATCTTGAACCATGATTTTCCTCCTCTCTTGGAGACGCTAATCTCAATGGCCTTAGGCCTTGAATACTGTTGCTGGCATGGTCTGTCTTACCCTCGCTGGTTCCTCCTTAATCGTCTTTTTCTTTGCTATTAATTCTTCCTTCTCTGTCTCTTTCTCTTCACCTTTACCCTTTCCTTTATTACCTGTTTCTCGTGTCTAAAACTGTTTCACAATATTGGTATTAGCGATGAATATAATTTTAATCCTAATTGAATATTTGGAAGGAAAAGCAAATCGTGGAAAATATCGACATTATTAAGAACAAGTATTTGCGGATTAGTGTTGTACAAGAGTTTCCTATTACAATTAGAGTACATCAAGCTTCCGCAAATAGCCATGTTTTTTTCCCTAGTCATGGACGAAATGACGAGGTCAAGGCAAGCCGATATACTATGGTGCATGATATTTACAGACTATATTCTGTTGATTAATAAGATGTTGATTGATGAGATGAGGCTCAGAAGTAAGATGAATCTTTTTGAGTGAGTTTAGTGGGTTAGAAGCAGGGACGATCTTTTTTGATGGGAAGAACATTTTAGATCTATTATCTGAAAGGATGTGTTATTCGATGGAGACGTGCTTCATAGATAAAACGCAGGTTGGTTGAAGTGGAAGAGTGCCACATGATCCTGCAATGGCCTATAGATTGAAAGCAAAATTCTACTGTGTGACAAATAGGCTACCGTTATATGGCATGAAATATTGGACCGTGAAACATTGTCACGTTTCTGAGATGAGTGTGGCACAAATGCGTATGCTGCTAGATGTGTGTCCATATAAGAAAGGATGGGTTGTGGAATGGGATTATTAGGAAGACAGTAGGGGTTACATGGCTTACACCTATTGAGAAAATGAGTTGAAGGAGAATCATCTAAAGTTGTTTTGACATGTGAGGCTACTTTGGATTCTGGACAATATGGCGTTGGATAGGGTGGAGTGGAGGGAGAGAATCTATGCAATGTTATGACTTTTTTTAATTATTTTCTTTCTTTTATTTCCTTCTTTATTTCTTATGTTTTGTTAACTTTTTTCTCTTACTTTTTATTTGTTCTCCTTTTTAAGGTTTTCTTGGACCTTTTCAATTGTTTTTGTCCACATATTTCTAATAGCCTCACGTTTCAGTTTCCTCTTTACACCTCCTTACTTTTCTTGTTCCTTATGTTTTCTATCTTCAAACTGCCTTCACTTTCACTTAGCTCACTTTTCTTCGTTTACTTTCTTTCGCTTATTCATTTACTTTTCTTGTTTCACTTTCAACGGCGATGGGGTCTTATGACTATATATGCTATGTGTTCCTGAATCATTTTGGGACTAAGGTTTTGTTGTTGTCAATTGAATATTGGTCAATCTTAATCTTTAAAGTTTTTTGTTTCGAGCAAAGTCCTAACGCTTCGTTGTGGGTTTCTTGTTTCGTTTTGGGACGGTGATGGTTTCTTATGACGCCTTACCTTTCTTGTTTGTTAATGTTGTTGGAAAAGGTGTATACAAAATGTGGAAGGCGTGCCATGCCGACCATGATGATGGGTTCCAGCGCAGTGTTTGTAGACTGTGATGAATGTTGGAAATTGTTGCTTGTCACAAAGAAGGGGTCTTTGTATTTGTGGGACTTATTCAATAGAAGCTGTCTTCTTCAAGATTCATTGGAATCTTTGATCACTGCAGATCCAAATGCATCTTCTAAAGATGCAGGTAAGTACAGGAACTCTATCATTATACAATTTTTTTTTATTTATGAAGGAGAAAAGGCGTTTTGTCCTATATTCATTTGGAAAACTTATCTGATTTGTATTCTGAAGAATTTTGCAGTATTCCTTGGCAAACTTGAGGGTCAGATTCTGACATTTTGCTTGATCTTTTCAGCTGCTATTAAAATAATTTCAGCGAAGTTGTCAAAGTCTGGTTCACCTCTTGTTGTGTTAGCCACCCGCCATGCTTTTCTTTTCGATATGAGTCTGAAGTGTTGGCTCCGAGTTGCTGATGATTGCTTCCCTGCATCAAATTTTGCAAGTTCCTGGAATTTAGGGTCTTCCCAGAGCGGGGAGCTTGCAACCTTGCAGGTGGATGTCAGAAAGTTTTTGGCGAGAAAACCTGGTTGGAGTAGGTATGCCATGGAGCAAGCTTATTTTACAAATTTACTTTCGGCTTTAAGTCATACAAACGATAATTATATGAAGTATTACCTCCGTGTTTTTAGTTGTACCCAAAAAGCCTTTGGCACGTTTGCCGAAGCACAACTGCAAATGCTTATATCTACAATTTTTTTATACATAAACATTAAAAGTTGATTTATGGAAACTACAGACCTAGATGAATCTAACAAGACCGCTTGACTTATCTTTTCTAACGTACAAAAAATAGAAAGAGGTCAAAGTGGAAAGCATGAATAATATCAATAGTCAATGTGGTACAACTAAATATACTATTAGGTTTCTCTGACGGGCACATCCTAGGATGTTGGAATCTATCGACATCCGAAATATCCTGGCCATTGGGAGATCTTTAAGGGTACCGCTTATCGTGTATATTGTATTTCATTGTGTATGTGCTTGTGCGGGTGGTTTCAGAGTCTGGAGAGAAAAATATGATTTCAAAGATAGATTGGGAAATCCAAATTTGAGCCTAAGAATTGATGTTTGTGCATGTCTTGTTCGTTAATGCTGATGATTGTGCTCATTTAGAATTTCGGAATGATCTGGATCGGAATCATTTGTCAAGTTGGTGTAGTTTGTGTTAGAGACTTAAGAGTAGTAGTTGTCACTTGTCAGCTGATTATCTCTTACTTTTTTTATCCAATTATCTTTATCTTTTTGCTTATCCTTGTCCCTTTTTAGGCTAAGCTGGTTTCAGCCCACTATGCCAAAGGACGGTGTAGAAAAGATTGGGTAAAGTTTTGGTTTGATGGAGACTTTAGACATATGGTGGTGATGTTGAAGGCGTGGGTCTTTGAGGGTGAAATCTCTTCTCAAAAATTAAACATCTAATTTTAAAGAGGTTGTATATTTGAAACAAAGGGCTGCAAGTTGGAGCACTATTAATTATTTCTTGGTTTTTTGGATAGCTTGGTTTATGATAGCCAGATGTATGTGATGATTTACGTTAGCCCTCACTTATGGTTAACATCCCTTGGTTTGTCAATGTTATCATTTTGTATCACCTATCAGAATAACATGCCATTTCTGTATATGCTAATAAACCTAATCTGTCTTATACGTAGTTGATTAAATAGTGGTAATGTGATTAGTGTAGGGTTTGGGATCCTAAATCTAAGTTAGTTCTGAACTCATGAGTACCTGCGTCTGCAGACTATAACTTGGTCACATCATACCTGATTTGAATGATCTACCAGTCCATGCTTCCTGTTAAGAGGCGTAGGTTTTATTGATGTTGTAATATTTAGGAACTGTTGTCAGTTTTGTGAAGTTGTAGTGAAAACAGGCCATATCCTGTCAAATTTGGTTCATGAAGTAATCTGTTCCATTTGTCCTGCCTTTCTTAGGGTGGCTGACGATGGCATGCAAACTCGTTCGCACTTGGAGACTCAGTTGGCATCAGCTTTGGCTTTGAAATCTCCGAATGAGTATCGCCAATGTCTTATGTCATATGTCAGATACCTTGCAAGGTTTGTTGGCTTGCTTCTTTTTTGATTGATGCTCTCATATAGATGCTATAGTTACATATAATTATGTTTTCAGAGAAGCGGATGAGTCTCGACTACGTGAAGTCTGTGAGAGTTTCCTTGGACCTCCTACTGGGATGGGCGGTGTTGCATCATCAGACACAAAAATTGCGTGGGATCCCTGTGTTCTTGTAAGGCTCTTTTTCTCTTTGCATACTCATCAATGCCGCGCATTTCTTTATCCCACCATCTCACCCTAAAATGGTCTTTCACCCTAGAAGAAGGTCATATGTCTAGCCATTTGAACTCTCAATTGAAGAAGACTCGAACAAGCGTCATTGCTTTCTATTCTTGTTTAGGGCTTGTTCATGAACGTTTTTCGTTCAGTTCTTTTGAATTCGATAAACGGAAATGCAGAACCACAAAAAGTAGCTTTCAGTTTCTTGATGTCAGATTTCAAAATTGGCATGATGAAGTTTAAGTATGACTATTTTAAAGGGTATTAATTATTATACAATCTCTATCACGACTTGAAAGTCATTAAACCCAAAATTAGAAACTGACACGGATGTCGAACGACCAGTTAATTTTCCTTAACATTATCAAAACCATGAAAGATGGCGGGGATATTCTATGGGTGATATAAATCTACATTCGGATTGACTTAATGGTTCAATTGCTTGTAGGGATTGAAGAAACACAAACTCTTGAGAGAAGACATCCTTCCAGCTCTAGCATCCAACAGAAAAGTACAAAGGCTTCTGAACGAATTCATGGATCTTCTTTCTGAATATGGAAGTGCTGAGACTCATACCGAGCAAACTAACTCAATTCTTCCCTTGATGGCTTCACGAGCTACTGATCAAGTAGATGTACTGCCGACATTGAATGATCATATGCAGATTGATCTGCCTGTATTCGACCAAATTACGGATCTAGTTCCTCCTAAACCAGACCACCTAACAATGGATACCACACCGTCCACGGGGGCTCACCAATTGGATAAGCCCATTGTTCAAACAAATCAAACAACCCAGATTTCACTAGTAGAAGATCAAATTGCCTGTGTCTCGGGAAAGGATGATGTCCATTTAGTAATGATGAAGGACCCGGTGAACCAGTTAGTATCTTCCGCAGAACCGAAGACAGAGAAAGTGGTAGTGGCTTTGCCTGCTAAAGAACACAACTCTTAGCGTTGTTTTATCGAAGTAGTTTTGGTTTTATCGAGGTATGTAGTTTTCGAGATTAGTTACACATTCAGATATAACTCATATATGAATGTCTACGAGCATGTCAGGAGGGAAGGGATCAGTGCCGTAGTGTGTATATAGAGATGGAATTGCATGATTGCTAGCAGTCTACACTGATGACTTATGTTGGTGGTGAAGTTCATTTTCTTACATGGGCATTGTCCCTGAGCTTTTTTAGGCGTTTGTAGAAGTCACCCTAGGTATTCTAGTTATAAAGGACCTTTTTAGCTAACAGATTTATTAGTTATGTGAATATAAAATTCAAGCTGGATAATTGTTCAGCTATAGATACATGTTTGTTCTCCTTTTTTTGTTAATCTCATTATCTCATATGCTCATAAGAATCATGAGGCTGGGGATTGATTTTTATTTCTATTAGGGGATTATTTTGGTATTTCTATTTCTTGGTAGTATTCCAGTTTTTAGTCGAAATGGCTTGAGTTTCCTTGTGAGTCGGGATCCTCTTATCTCGCTTCACCTTACAAGAGTTTCTTTGTAAATTTCATTATCTTCGATGCTCGTGGATTCTTGTGGAGCGCAATATATTTATTTGGTTGTTTATTCAATCTGCATTATAACCGAATACTGAAGGAATTGTTTCCTCGACTCTAATGCAATTACTATATATAATATGGATCGCATTATGGAGATAATAATTCATTTAATTGGGTCGTCTTTACGTCTTGCTAGAGAACGCTATAGACCTTTGGGTTAGTAAATAAATAAACCCGAAACCCAATTAAATGGATCCTACAAGGTCACACATAATATTTGGATCAACAAAAGAGAAACCCATAGCCCATAAAGGCTATAGGGTAGTCGACCAAAGAGGGAGATGAGAGGAGATTATTTGACCTAATTATTCCTATATAAAGGTCATGCAGTTAAAAAATAAGATACAATATCTCTCATTATTTTCTCCTGCTCTTTCTCTCTCTCAACTGACATTACTCCATAAAAGAAGAACGCTTTCTTCCTTCCAACTAGCATTGGTGGAGTGTTGATCCAAATTGGTGGACTAAGTAGAGGAATCACGTTTGGGATTCTTTCTCCAAGATCGTTGGCTATACTTTGAAGTATTCAATCCCGCCGTACCAGTTGAAATCACGCATCAAGAGGTTGGTAGTTAATTATTATATGATCCTTAATTATATGTGCATGAGATCTTGTTTTAGGTGCTTATGAATTAGATTCATGAAATTCCGCTTATAGTACCTATAATTCTACAGTGGTATCAGTTTAGCCTCTTGCATATATTTTTTTGGTCATTATAATATGTATTATTTTGATGTGTTTATGACTAATTTTAATTTGATTAAGGGGAGGAATTGAATTATGGATTGGATAATTGGAATTAATTAAATAAGATTTAATTGCTTAATATAATTTTTTTTTATTTTGGCAGAAAATTTCAGAATTTTTGAACCCTAATGTTGGACATTAGGTTGGTCGAATTTTGTAAATGAAATTCAACAATTTGTTCAAAGATTTTGGAAAATTGATTTAGGGCTTTGGTTTATTTAGATTTGAATTGCAAAATCATGTATTTAATTGTTGTTTTCGTTTCGAAATCAAAGAGTTTGGTTAGAAACATTTAAAAAGCCTAACTTTTGCCCTAAATCAATTGAATGAATGTTAAATGATGATTTAGCATGCTAAATTGTAAATTATTGTATGTTGATACATAAAGCATTGAATTGTCTGATGAATTTTGCGCTTATGAAGCTCGAATTTGCCCCAAATTTGTCGAAATGTTCGAAAATTTTGGGCAATTGGCGGCTTTCCTTCCGGTGAAGTGGCGGTGCAAGGGTTGCGCCCTGGTGGCCGGTGGACTCTGGCGAGCAACGGCTTCCTCCGGCGCAAGGGTTGCGGCTGCTGCGGTACGGTGCAAGGGCTGCGCTGCTGCGACTGGCTTCGCTGCCGCGAGCTGGCTGGCCAGCACAGCTTTGGTGCTGCGTGCGCTCGTGCAGTGGCTTACAATCACGTTTTTTCTAATAAAAAAATTTAATTAAAACTGTTTTATCCTTTTAATTAGAAAATCTTTTATGGTTTTAATGATTAATATCTTTTGGTTATTAAAATCATATTTTAATAACCGAAAATCTTTCATGATTTAAAATTAATATCTTTTGGTTATTGAAATATGATTTTAATAACCAAAAAATCTTGTGAGATTTAATGATTAAAATCTTTTGGTGATTAAAATATGATTTTAATAACCTAAAGTTCTTTTAATTAATATCTTTTGATTATTAAAAATCAAACAAATATGATTTGTTTGAGAATATTAAGCAATTCCAATTATCTTTATTTTGACTAGGTCATAAGATAAATCCATAATCTGATTCTTTAATCTAATTAAAATTAGTTGGGAAAAGATAATATCTTTTAGTTAGTTAGATTTACTAGCTTAAATGTTTTATCTTCTTGCTTTAATTAAGAATATTTGATATTTTAATTATTGGCAAGCATAATATGTGATATTATTATTTGGCAATTAATATGTGATATTTTGATTATTGCAATGATAATATGTGATATTATTTTGAGTTTATAATATGTGATATTATAATATGGAAATTCATTTTGATTATTCGATTATTGGCATGTATAATATATGATTTTATTATATGAAAATCTTATATATTTGATGTAATTACTATAATAACTAGTAAGATGACTAGTATGACCCAATAAAATAATCAAAATGGTTTTGGACTTTAAGCAAAGTTGATGGGTGTATGTGAGGTGATAAGCTCTGTCTAGGATTAGGAAGGCTCTCCCCAACGTCGTGGGTAACTTCCTTACCTGGGAGCTATAATCTCCTTGGCAATCACTCATCAACTAAGAATTACAATTGTTGTAATTAGTAAAATTTTATGTTAAAATGATGAACTCTGTCTAGGATTAGGAAGGGTCTCCCCAACGTTGTGGGTAACTTCCTTACCTGGGAGATATAATCAACTTGACAGTATTATTTTACAGTGCTTATAAGTTTATAGTATGTTGGTTATTAATATTGAAGAGTTCACTGATTAATAACAACATAATAAACTTACGTCCCTTAAATATTGAGGTTAGCTTTTCCAAACATAAAGTACTTATTAACCCTTAATTAATGATAATAGGTCATGCCTCCGCAGGGTATTGTCATTAATTTTGGGAGATAAGGTGAAATTGCGAATTTTGCATACTTAGTTTGGTTGTCCTCAACAAAATCATCAAAAGCGTTTTGGATTTTGAAGCAAGAGATAGTTAAGCATGTGATGTTTTCCTATCTAAGCAAGAATTATAAAGTGTTATAATTAGTAAAGAGTTTACTTACCTTGAGAATGTAACCTTAAGATAAGGCCTCCGTCTGCCTAGCGTTGCATGTTGATAGGATCTTGTACTCACTTATTCAAATTGGGACATTAAAATTGAATGAAGTGTCAAACCTAGAAACCATTGCATGTTTTAAGGTTGTTTCATAAACATAAATTGAACTTTGCCTTTTATTTTTCTGTCTAGAGGTACTATGAATAACAACAACAACAACTCTGTTTTCAACATTCGCCCTTTCCTTGAGAAGGATAGGTTGAATGGAGAAAATTTCCTTAATTGGGAAAGGACCCTAAGACTCGTTCTGAGGTCAGAGGGTAGAGAGGATGTCATACAAAACCCACTTCTAGTAATAACTGATGAATCTACTAAAGCCGAAAAACGTCGTGCTAAACAGGCTAATGAAAGGTCTATACCAATCACTTGTCTAATGATGACATCCATGGAGCCAGACCTCCAAAAGAGGTTCGAAACCAAGGATGCCTACACCATTATGCAAGAGCTGAAGGCCATGTTTCAGAAACAGGCCCGAACTGAGAGGTATGAGATTAATAAGGAGATCTTAGAATGTCACTTGAAGCCGGGTCAAGCTGTTGGCCCACATGTTTTCAAAATGCTGGGCCTTTTTAAAAACATGGAACGACTTGGTTTCCCTTATAGGGAACAGTTGGCTACTGACATCATTCTCCACTCATTGCCTGACAGCTTCAATCAGTTCAGGATGGCTTTCAACATGAATGAGTCTGAAAAGACCTTGCAAGAGTTGCATGGGTTGCTAGTCAATACTGAGAGGAATCTTCCTAAAGAACCAAAGAAAGAAGTTTTGATGGTTCAAAAGGGAAAAGGTTTTAAAAAGAAATGGGCAGGCAAGAAGGACAAAGGCAAGAAAGTTGTCGTTGCTCCTGAGAAACCTAAGCCGACCGCTAAGCCAAAAACAGCCGCAGAAAGCAAGTGCTTCCATTGTGAAAAGATAGGTCACTGGAAGAGAAACTGCCCCAAATACTTGGAGGAAAAGAAGTCGGGGGCTTCTACCTCAGATATTTATGTTATAGAAATCAATTTGACTTGTACTTCTTTATGGGTATTAGATACCGGCTCTGGTTCTCACATTGTTTTCGATGTGCAGGGACTAAGAAGAAGTAGAAGGCTAGCAAAGGGCGAGGTAGAGCTTCGCGTTGGAAATGGAGCAAGAGTTGCTGCACTTGCCATTGGAAGTTATAGTCTACATTTACCGTCTGGATTGATTATAGAACTAAATAATTGTTATTTTGTTCCGTCAATTACTAAGAACATTATTTCTGTTTCCGTTTTGGATAATGAAGGTTATTGTTTTGAAATAAAGAACAAGTGTTGTTCCATTTCCTACAATAATATGTTCTATGCTAGCGCAAAATTGATTAATGGCTTATATGTATTAGATAGGTCAGTACAGGTCTATAACATAGATAGCAAGAAACAAAAATCGAATGATTCAAACCTAACTTACATTTGGCATTGCCGAATGGGTCATATAAACCAAAAGCGCATCCTAAAGTTACAACAGGATGGAATCCTTCCATCATTTGATTTCAAATCATTTGATGTATGTGAGTCATGCTTGTTGGGAAAAATGACTAAATCACCTTTTACTGGAAAGGGTGAAAAGGCTAGTGATCTCTTGGGCCTCATACATACAGATGTTTGTGGGCCTATGAGCACAAAAGCTAGGGGAGGGTTTGCGTACTTCATCACCTTTACTGACGATTTAAGTAGATATGGGTATGTCTATTTAATGAAACATAAGTCGGAATCATTTGAAAAGTTCAAAGAATTCCAAAATGAAGTACAAAATCAACTTGGTAAGACAATAAAGGCATTGCGATCTGATCGTGGTGGCGAATATTTGAGCCAAGAATTCGATGATCATTTGCAAGATTTTGGAATACTTTCACAATTGACTCCACCGGGAACTCCACAATTAAATGGTGTTTCTGAAAGGAGAAATCGAATTGTATTAGATATGGTTCGATCAATGATGAGTCTTGCTGATCTTCCAATTTCTTTTTGGGGATATGCTCTCGAAACAGCTGCACACACACTAAATAGGAGCCCATCAAAGGCTGTAGAAAAGACTCCATATGAGATGTGGAATGGAAAGGTTTCAAACTTATCTTTTCTTAAAATCTAGGGTTGTGAGGTCTATGTAAAGCGTTTACTGTCAGACAAACTTGCACCCAAATCAGAAATGTCTCTTTGTGGGATACCCAAAAGAGACAAGGGGTTATTACTTCTATAACCGTCAAGAGAACAAGGTATTTGTTGCTCGTGATGGTGTCTTTCTTGAAAAGGAACTTATTTCCAGAAAGACAAGTGGGAGTAAAATAGTTCTCGAAGAAATTCGAGATGAGCAACAACTGGATGTGGTTCACACCATGTCAGAGACGGCCCGACAAGACGAAAGTCAAGTTCAGGAGATGACGTATTCAACGCGTGAACCTCCTACCGTCCCACTTGAATCTAATTCAAGCGAAAATCTTCAAGATGTTGAAGAGAACATTTCTATTGATGCTCAAGCCCCGCGTAGGTCAAGTAGACCCAGGATTCCAAACAAAAGGTTGGTTGATTTCCTGTTAACTGAAAACTCTGAAATAATGATTTTGGAGAATTCAGAGCCTACTACCTACAAACAAGCTTTGACGAGCCCAGACTCTGAGAAATGGCTTGAGGCCATGAAATCCGAATTAGACTCCATGTCTGAGAATAAAGTTTGGACCCTAGTCGACTTGCCTGATGGAGTTACACCTATTGGATGCAAGTGGGTGTTCAAATTGAAAACAGACAAAGATGGAAACGTCTATGTCTATAAAGCAAGACTGGTTGCAAAAGGATTCAGACAAGTTCATGGTGTAGACTATGACGAGACCTTTTCTCCAGTAGCAATGCTTAAATCGATTCAGATACTTTTAGCGATTGCTGCATATTATGATTACGAAATTTGGCAGATGGATGTCAAAACCGCATTCTTGAATGGGTTCTTGAATGAGGATGTGTATATGACACAACCTGAGGGTTTGAGGATCCATAAAATCCTAAAAAGGTTTGCAAGCTTCAGAGATCCATTTATGGATTGAAGCAAGCATCTCGGAGCTGGAATCTTCGATTTGATGAAGCAATCAAACAGTTTGGTTTTCTCAAAAGCGAAGAAGAATCTTGTGTCTACAAGAAATTTAGTGGGAGTAGCTTAGTCTTCTTGGTTCCGTATGTAGATGACATACTACTCATAGGAAATGACATACCAATGCTTGAGTCAGTCAAGGAATGGTTAAAAAGTTGTTTCTCTATGAAGGACCTTGGAGAGGCTGAGTACATATTGGGAATAAAAATCCATAGAGATAGGTCTCGAAGGATGATTGGACTAAGTCAAGAAACTTATATTGATAAAGTTCTTACAAGGTTCAACATGGAAAACTCGAAGAGAGGATTCATTCCCATGTCACGTGGCATATCGCTTAGCAAGAGTCAGTGCCCCACTGAGCCTGATGAGTTGAAGCGAATGAATAGCATACCTTATGCCTCGGCTATAGGATCTATCATGTATGCCATGATAAGTACTCGACCAGATGTTGCATATGCCTTGAGCATGTGTAGCAGATTCCAAGCAAATCCAGGTGAAGCACACTGGACTGCAGCTAAGAGCATCCTTAAGTACTTGAGAAGAACTAAAGGCATGTTCTTAGTCTATGGAGGAGAAAATGAGTTGGTTATTAAAGGTTATCACCTTATTCGCGAGATAGTTCACAGAAAGGATGTCAAGATCTGCAAAGTTCACACGGATGAGAATGTGGCTGATCCGCTTACTAAACCTCTACCTCAACCCAAGCATGAAAGTCACGCTAGGGCCATAGGATTGAAGCAAATGGCTTTAAATTGTATTATGTTACAATGTAAAGACATGGTTTTGCTATTTTATCTTTATGAGAAATAAAGTTTTATCTTATCTAATTTTGGTTTAGTATTAAATAAAATGTCCAAAAATATTCTTGAATTCAATGGTTTTGTCAAATATGTGATTTGATGAATGAAACACCATAAGTGAACTGAATTCATAGAATATTCATGTTTCTAATCCAAGTCATTAAATTGGACATAAATCACTTATTAAAGGATTAGCATATAAGATTGATTGATAGCGCTGTTTCATGGGCTATAGGAACATAGAGATGTTTAGTCAATCATATGGATATGTATATTTGATACATGATCGAACTGACCTACTTAAAAGTTTAAATAACTTCGTAATTATATAAGTGGATTCCTAAGACATGAGTGGAACACTACTTAGCTTAATGATTGGTATAACTTTGATCCTGTCAAACGTCATGCCGTAAAAGGGGACTATAAAGGCAGCATTCGGGTTGTGCTAAAAGTTGAGTGGGAGTTTTGGTTGCCACAAGATTGAAAAAGTCCTCCTATATAAGATAGGATGAGTTTCTTGGCCTCTTGAAGAGTGAGAATTGAAAATGCATGGCCGTGCTCAAATGGATTATAAGATAACCATTTGTTTAGCAATTCGAACTCGGATTTCAAGGAATAATTTGAAGATTAGTATGGATAACATAGAGATGTGATCATACTATCAAATTAGACACTAAGAGACTTTAGGAATTTGAATATTGCACACTCGTCTCGGACAAGTGGGAAATTGAAGGAATTGTTTCCTCGACTCTAATGCAATTACTAAATATAATATGGATCGTATTATGGAGATAATAATTCATTTAATTGGGTCGTATTTACGTTTTGCTAGAGAACGCTATAGACCTTTGGGTTAGTAAATAAATAAACTCGAAGCCCAATTAAATGGATCCTACAAGGTCACACATAATATTTGGATCAACAAAAGAGAAACCCATAACCCATAAAGGCTATAGGGTAGTCGGCCAAAGAAGGAGATGAGAGGACATTATTTGACCTAATTATTCCTATATAAAGGTCATGTCAGCCAGAGGCTGGGAACAATAGCAGAGGAGGGCTCCGGTGATAATGGAACCTCCACAGATCTCAGGGGAATCATATCCCACAGGGTTGGTCCTAGGCCCACTGTGATCTCACCAGCAGAAGAGATTAGGTCTCCTTCCAAATCTCCTTTCACACCTGAGATCATTGTAGCCAGAGTGGCGAAGGCTAAGCTCCCACTGAATCTCAAGTTTGAAGGGGAGGGGGACCCACAGGAACACGTGGCAGCTTTTGAAACCCACATGGAGCTGGAAACTACAATGAGGCCACTTGGTGCAGACACTTCCCTGCCACTCTGGCAGAGATAGCTCAGACTTGGTTCAGAACTATCCCCCAGGGAACAATAGCCAACTTTGATGAACTGAAGAAGAGATTCAAAGAGCACTTTGTCAGTGGATGCAGGAGAAGTAAGTCCACTCATGAGCTGCTATTGCTAAAGCAGAATCAGAACGAGAGCCTGCGAGATTTCATAGGGAGATTCAACAAAGAGCTGGTGCACATCCCAAAGCTGGAGCAGAAGCTCGCTCTGCACGCTCTGAGAAACGCTCTGCCCCTTACCAACAAGTTCAGGGATGATTTGGAATGGGTCACCATGAAGGAGCTCAGCGAAGCCCTGGCCCTAGCAGAGAAGTACATAGCTGTCGAGGACTTCAACAAAGCCTCGACACCTTGAGCAGGCAGGCCTGCCAAGCAGGAAATCAGACAGAACGAGCAGCCCTTCATGGGATGCAGATTGAACTTTGGAGGCCACAGGTCCCATCAGAACAAAGGCAGAGAGAAGCAGAAAGAAGCATAAAGGGAGGTGGACCGGCTGAGGGCCCAGGAGAAATACAATAATTACAGCAACCTCAGCCTGCCCAGGGCTGAGATTATTTTAACCAACAGAGACGACAGCAAGTGGCACAGACCACCCCCCACAAAGAAGAGAAGCCTAGGCCTCAACATGGCAGAGTTCTGAGCTTTCCATGAGGCGCCAGGCCACAGTACCGAAGACTGCATTAGTCTAAAGAATGATCTGGAAAGCCTGATCAGAAGGGGATATTTTAAGGAGTACCTGGCCTGGAACCAGGGAATCAAGGAAAAGGAACAGAAGAATGAAGGAAAAAAGCCGCAGGACAAGCGGGCAGAGATCAAGGAAGGGAAGAAGAAAACGATATATATCATGTTTGGCAGCTCTAATTCGATGGGGGGAGAGAGGGCTCATCTAAGGCAGCTCACCCACCCCAACCTCTACTCCATCGACCAGACAGAGCTAAGTCCAGACCTGCCAGATATGACATTCACGGCAGAGGACTGCAAAGGCATCAGTTTCCCATACTCAGACCCTTTGGTAGTCACTCTGGAGATTAGCAGTACAGATGTACGGAGAATACTGTTGGATGGAGGGAGCGCCGTGAATATCATGTACAAGGATACCTTCGATAAAATGGAGCTGGATCGTTCGATGCTGAAACGAGGAGGAACTCCCATCGTCGGCTTCATAAGGAACTCCATCATCCCAGAAGGGAAAGTACATCTGGCTGTGACCGCAGAGGGGCAGAATGGAGTCAGGAGGACTGTGGTGCAAGAGTTCTTGGTAGTGGACCTCCCATCACCGTACAACACTCTGATGGGAAGAAAATTTATTGAGGCAGTACAGGGAATCCCATCAACCCATCACCAGACCATGCTCTTCCTCAGCAAAACTGGTGAGGTAGGCAGGTTGAGGGGAGATCAGAGAGCAGCTAGGTCATGCAATCTGACCGCTCTGAAGAAGGACAAGAGACATCCTCTTCCTGACCATTCTGGGTCCAGAAGGAAGAGGAGAAAAGAAAAAAAGGAAGGAAAGAAATTAGAGGCTGAAGAAGCCAAGAAGAACCAGGCTGAACAAGCCAGGAAAGAAGGAAAGGAAGGAAAGGCCGAAGAGGCCAAGAAAAAATAGGAAGAATGTGCAACTATCAGCGAGGCCGATGCTCGGCCGGAAGCCGGCCAAGAAGCCAACAAGCCTGAACCGGGGGAAGAGACCGAAGAGGTACTCTTGGGACCGGAAGAAGGCAAAGCAGTCAGAATAGGTACAGACCTGGATCCTGAAACCAGAGTCAACCTAATCAGTCTGCTGAAAGAGAATGCAGATGTATTCGCCTTCTCAGCAGCTGAGATGCCAGGGGTAGACCCCGCCACCATCAACCACAAATTGAACATTGCCGCAAGGTACAGACCCGTAAAGAAAAAAAGGAGGAACTACTCTGCGGAAAAGAATAAAGCCATCGAAGAAGAAGTACAGAAGCTGCTAGAGGCAGGGTTCATAGAGCCCTGCAAATATGCAGAGTGGATGGCCAATGTGGTAATGGTGAAAAAGGCGAATGGGAGCTGGAGGATGTGTGTAGACTTCACAGACCTCAATAAGGCCTGCCCTAAGGACTGCTACCCATTGCCGAGAATCGACCAGCTGGTAGACTCCACGAGCGGTCATGCTCTACTCAGCTTCATGGACGCCTTTAGCGGATACCACCAGATCTTCATGGATCCTTCTGATAAGGAAAAGACGGTATTATCACCCATATCGGGGTATTTTGCTGTATCATGACGCCCTTCGGGCTGAAGAATGCAGGCGCCACCTACCAAAGACTGATGGATCAGGTCTTTGCAGGTCAGAGGGGAAGGAAGCTTGAGGTGTACGTAGATGACGTCATCACCAAAAGCAGAACTGAGGCTGACCACATAGCAGACCTGAAGGAGACCTTCGCCAACCTCCGAAAACACAGCATGAAACTGAATCCAAAAAAATGCGTGTTCGGAGTGCGGCCAGGGAAGTTTTTGGGCTATCTGGTCAGTGAAAGGGGGATTGACGCAAACCCCGACAAAGTAAAAGCAGCTATGGATCTGCCAGAGCCCAAGAGCAATACAGACATTCAGAGGCTGACAGGCAGAATGACAGCCCTGTCCAGATTCGTAGCGCAATCTGCAGAAAACGCTCTCCCATTTTTCAAGATACTGAAAGGGAACAAAGAGTTCAAGTGGGAAGCAGAACCGAGGGAGGCATTCCAGAAGCTGAAATCACACCTCTCTGGTCTGCCAATGTTAGCCAGACCCAAGACAGGGGAGGCTCTCTTCTTGTACATTGCTGTTACTGCTGCAACTGTGAGCGCAGTCGTGTTAAAAGAAGAAAACAAGAAGCAGCAACTAGTGTATTTTGTGAGCCACACCCTCACGGGTGCTGAGACGCGCTACCCATTGATAGAGAAGGCAGCCTACGCAGTAGTGCTGGCCACCAGAAAGCTGAGGCCATATTTTGACGCATACCCCGTCACCGTGCTGAAAAATATGCCCTTGGAAAAGGCAATGGAGAAGGTAGACAAGTCGGGGAGAATCATGAACTGGGCCCTGGAGCTGACAGGGTTCGGAATTAAGTTCGCCCCGCGAACCGCCATTAAAGCACAGGCTCTGGCAGACTTCTTGGAAGAGTGTGCATATCATGAAGCAGTTGGAGAGCCCAGAGCCTGGGAAGTTTTTACAGATGGATCTGCAACCATCAATGACTCTGGGGCAGGCGTGGTCATCAGAACCCCGGAAGAGAAAATCATTGAATACGCCCTGAAATTCTTATTTTCAGCAACCAATAATGAGTTAGAGTACGAGGCGGCCATCGCTGGACTGCAGCTTTGCCAGACTCTGGAAGCCAAGCACATCCACCTCAAAATTGACTCTCAGTTGGTCACCAACCAAGTCAAGGGGGAGTACGAGGCTAAAGAGTCTACAATGCAGAGCTACTTGGCAAGGATGAGGTCTCTGATTTCAAATTTTGAAAGCTTTAGAATTGAAGAAGTGCCCAGAGCACAGAACGCCCAAGCAGATGCTTTATCCAAACTGGGGAGCAGCAGTCTGCAGGAATTAAACAGATCTGTCCTGGTGGAAGTCAGACCCACCAGTGCAATCTGCGAGGGAGCAGAGCGCGTCTTAGAGCTTGAGGATATGCCAGACTGGATCAGGGAGATCGCATAGTACAAGCAGACTGGTAAACTACCAGAGGGAAAAATGAAAGCTAGAAAGCTCAAGGTGACAGCATGCAGGTACTGCCTGATTGGGGACGAGCTATACAAGAAGTCTTTTTCTCTGCCTCTACTCAAATGCGTAGGGCAGAGAGACGCAGACTACATATTGAGGGAGATCCATGAAGGTTTCTGCGGGCACCAAATCGGGCCAAGAGCTCTGGCCCACAAAGCTCTCAGAGCTGGTTATTATTGGCCCACGATGAAAGCCGACTCTGAAGCTCTGGTGAAAAAATGTGATAGCTGCCAGAAGTTCGCTCTAAACATCAAGCTGCCCGCGAACGACCTCATCCCAATCTACAATCCCATCCCGTTCGCCCAGTGGGGACTGGATATCCTGGGTCCCTTTACAACAGCTCAATATCAGAAGAGGTGGCTGATTGTGGGGGTAGACTACTTCACTAAGTGGATAGAGGCAGAAGCCCTATCCACCATGGCAGAACGTCATTACCAGATATGGGATTCCGAAGGTTTTCGTCTTCGATCATGGAAGACAGTTTGACAATATGCCACTGTTAGGGTGGCTGGAGCTGTTTGGGATCAAATACGCTCTGTCTTCAGTCTGCAACCCTCAGTGTAATGGCTAAGCCGAGGCCGCCAACAAGCAAATCCTGATAGGCCTGCAAAAGAAGCTAGAGGAACAGAAAATCAAATGGTTAGAGGAACTTCCCAACACTCTGTGGTCAATCAGAACCACAGTCAAAGAGTCAACTAGGCAGACCCCCTTCCATCTGGTGTATGGCTCTGAGGCCGTCATGCCGGTTGAGATCGGATCCGAAAGTCTGAGGATCATTCTGTTCGAGCCAGGTCTGAATGATGAAGCTCTGAAAACCAATCTGGATCTGCTGGACGAACATAGGGATGAAGATAGGCTCAGAATGGAAGCCTACAAAGCCAGAATCAGCAGATACTACAACCGGAAAGAAAGGGCTAGACCTTTGGAAGTAGGAGATCTGGTACTCAGAAATGCAGCAGCTGTGCAGAAAGACAAAGTACACGGAAAGCTGTCGGCTAAATGGGAAGGACCCTACCAGGTTAGTGAAGAGCTGTACCCTGGGACATACAGACTGAAAAAGATGGATGGGAGCGAACTGAAGAGCAACTGGAATGCTCGCATACTGAAAAAACACTTTGTGTAACCCAGATTGCATCAAACAACTCCTATGAATGAAAGGCCTTTGAGCCATCCTTTTCAAGCTATACACTCTCCATTTCGCATGAAACCCCCATCCCCTTATTTGTTCTTTATAAAAACACAGTGCCAGAGTCAAGCAGACCATCAACAGACTGAGAAAAAACGTTACAATCTGATAAAACAGAATAGGGTCTGAGTCAGAATGAGGGCCGGAGAGGCCCATCAAACACAGAAACTGCCTGTGCAGAAAGGGAGCCAGCCGAAAGATCAACTCTGTCCAGAGCCCATGAGGACCACAGAGTGATCGGATGCCGGCTCGACTTAGCGATGTCACAGACCTCTACCTTTAAACCTGCAAGGCCAAAGGCCCAAAAAGCAGTAAGGATAAGTCATAGACACCTAAGGTTAGTGGGGATGGCAGAGTTCAAAAGAACCTAGCGTACCCCAACACGAAGATGATGGCAGAGGGAATTAAAGGGCAAACCCCAAAACTCCTGAAACCGCCACGACTTAGGGCGTCAAAGTACCTCCTACGCTCTGCTCATTGTGGGACCACCGTCACGCATAAGACAGAGCAGAAGAGTAAAGGGCCCCTTAAGTCACAGCTCTGAGCTAATCTCACCCGCCGCAATGCCGTATAAACAGGCACGCTCGGAAACACTGTGCAGCCACACAGCAAGCTCAATGTCAGAGCAGAATGCCCCTGAGTCTACAAGAAATGCCAGGCTAAGGAGGAGCAGAGCGCAAACACTTAGCAAAAATAAGAAGATTTGGCATGCACAATATAGAGGAGATAAAAGTAAATATCAGAGCAATACAACTTGCATTTCTGAAAATAAGTGCACCTTACATAAAAGATCTGATCATAGATCAGACCAGAGTACTACAATACTAATACAATAACGGCGGCTACCTAACCAAAAGAAGGGAGCAAATACAGATGAAAAGCTATTATTTGACTATATAATTGCAAATATTACAAGAGAAGTCAATTAGGGATATCATCGGAGGGAAAAAAATGGAGGACTGTAGTCAGTTCAGCACAGGCTCCCAGCTCATCCACCTCAGCAGCTCAGATAGGAGTCACAAGAAGACTGAGGCGAAGTGCGAGATAGCCGCACGAGTTCCTATTGTTTAGGAACAGAGCTTCCATCCCCCGCAGAGCTCCCATCAACTTGTTGCTCTGAGCACTCCCCCTCTGCAGGCAGAAAGTAGAGTAGGTCTATGTCTCTAAGCTCCTGGGAGGCAGGAGGTTGCATGTACACCCCACGGGCGTAGGCCTCGTCAAAAGCATCCCAATTGAAGGAGGGCTGCAAATGCCAGAGGACTCTACGGACAGCAACTTTGCGATCTTCCCAGTACTTGTCCCGGAACGCCTCCTCCATCTTTGCAGCCCGAGCCGCCTCTTCAGCATTCAGCTGAGCTTCTCTCTTTGATAGCAGCTTGGAGAACTCTGCCCCAAGCTCAGTCTCCCCTCTGCTTCAGAGCCTGCTAAGCCTCCTTGGCCTGCTGATCCAACTTAGCAGAGCGGCCTTCATGATCAGCCTGTACAGCAGAAAGCTGACCCTTAAGCTGCTCTAGCTCTTTCACCACAGTCTGCAGCCTAGCCTCAGAGGACTTCAACTTCGTCTCCGCCACGGAAGTGCGGGACGACGCCTCACTTAGCTGGGAAGAGAGCCTTGAATGTTCAGCCGCAATGGCCTCCGCTTTCCTCACCATACCTTCGAAGCGTTGGTTTGTGGTTCGCAAAGCGTCATGCTCCACAGATTATGGGATCCCTCTCCTCCTCAGCAGTCTTGCACGTAGCCACAATCAGAGAGTTGTCAGCTTTCACTTTGGCATATTTTTGGTTCAGCTGCTCCACCTGAGCCCTGAGCTGATGCAGTTCAGGGAGGTCTGCCTCATGTCTGCCCAACCCTAAAGCATGGCCGAACTCCCCAATGAAGGCACCTGCCCGTGCAGCCTATATTCAAGGAAAAGTAGATCAGAAGCAATTCAGGAGACTCAGAAGCAGATAACTAAGAAAAGATAAAGAACTCACTAAGCTAGGAGCTTCAGCCATTCACTAGGGTCAGGGAAGGCCACGGGCGTCTGCTCATGTCCCTGCGCCTCATGCCGGTCACCCGCCGGTCCCCTCTGCAGAGAACCTGAGCCAAAGGAAAGATCAGTAAGTTCCACAGAAGGGAAAGAGCCGGAAGTGAGCCAGGGTAAAGGGTACGCACCTTTAGTGACTTGCTCAACCTCGACATCGATGATCTGAGTGGGGTCAGAAGGAAGACGAGTTTTCTTCTTCGGGGGAAGTCTTCCTCGTTCTACCCCTCTGCTGGTCTCTTCTGGGAATGCGAAGAGACCTCAGACTCGACCACTGGCTTCTGCATGAGCTCTGCAGGAACGTCAGGCTGGCCTACAATTGGAACAGGGGTCTGAGGAACCCCAGCAGACTGCGCCTTCTTGGCTCGCAAATCACGCTGAGAAAGGCAAAGGAAAGTCACATTATCAGCAAAGCAGAACACACATCAAAGTGAAAGCTGAAACAGAAAAGAAAGGAGAAAAAACACTAACCAGACGCGCTATCTGCTCAGGAGTTGGAGTAAGGGTCTGCTTCAAACCCCTAGGAGGAGGAGAAGACTTCCATCCAGGAGGAGTAGACTTCTGAACAGGGGGAGACACGACGGTCTCCACTACCGGGACGGAAGTGGAACTCAGCTGTTCCACCTTTTCATGTTGAAGAGGCTCCAACACCTCCTCCTGGTTGGTCTGAACAGACGTGGGCGTGGTCTGTCCAGTGCGACCTAGAAAACCAAAGTGCTGTCAAAGAAGTTAAGAAGATTGAAACGAAGAATAACAGGGAAGAAAGATAAAAATGAGTCTGAAGAAGACACATACCAGATGCAGTCTGGTCCTCAGTTTGGTCCTCAGTCTGAGTTGTGGCAGTCTGCGCAGTTTCTGCCTCTGTCCTGTCAAACTCTGTCATGGCTTGGTGAGACTCCTGACCAGTTTTACCTGACTGAGCAGAACTACCCATTGGAGTGGTTTCTTCCTCGGTCCTGTCAAACTCGGTCATTGTTTGGTCAGGCTCTCCCATTGGTACCTCCTCCACTACAAGTGGACCTGAAAATAAGCAGAACAGATAGAGTTAGAGCAACGGAATATATGCAACTAAAAGAAACAGATTGATCATCATAAACATTACCTGTCTGCAGAGGAGGAAGCTGTTGTAGAGGTTCAACAGCCAGGACAGTCCCTTGCAGAGTGCTGGCCCCCTCTACATCATCATCATCATCCTCAGGAAGATTCACAGCACGCCGGGAACGGCGAGCCCGTAAAGGCTCAGCCGCCTCCTCCTGATCATCACCAGACTCGATCTCGGTGATGGTTGCAGATCGGCCACCCGACGGCTGAGACACCCCCGTGTGCCTGTCCACAAGCTCCGGACGCTTGGTCAGGAGGACAGGATGGTCCAGGGGCGTATTCAAAATCTCCCGAGCATAATCCGGGACAGAGTAGGGCCCCGGATCCGGTATCGGACGATACCTACGGCACACTGAGGACTGATTCAAGCCCAGCTCCATGGGGATAGCAGACCCAGAGTCTCTGCAAAAATCATAATGAGCATCAGCAAATACAAAGCAGATAACAAGAAGAAAATAAAGGAAAGGGGCAGAGCGAATTGTGAGCTCAGAACCCACCCATGATCAGACCGTAGACTATCTTTCTGCATGGAGCTGCAGACAGCACAAAGGATGAGTTCCATGGGGCACAACATAGCAGAATGTAAAAACATAAAAGAAGCAAATCAGGCAGAACACTTACTAGTGGTATAGTCCGGCGACAGCTTGCCTATCTTCAGGAAGGCATTCTGGCACATCACATGATGATGCGGCAGCCAATACTTAGGAAGAAACTGCTTCCCGTAAGCGGGCCCCTTAGGATTGGACTTGAAGTAGTAGTAAGCTACTCTTTCGTCCCAGTTCAGAACATGGGGGTCCTTCTGCTTGCGGAACTTAGGCTCCACAGGGCGCAGAGGGGCCTTGAATTGATAAGGGTGCCCCGGCTCCGTCGGCACTCTGACAAAGACGAAACTATCCCGCCAATCTTTCAGAGTGTGATCAACCGGATAGACCGTCAAGTGATTGGTTCGTACCAAACCTGTGAAGTAACCAAAATTTCCCCCCTGCCTCTTGAAATGGAACAAACACTTAAAAAGATTCTTGGTCAGGGGGAAATCCAAAGCTTCACAGACCCAAATGAACCCCAGAACTTTCTTCAGAGACTGGTAGTTAACTTGGCAAAGCGCCATTCTATACTCACAGAGCACCCACTCTAAAAACCAGTGTATCGGGAACCTAAGCCCGAACTCCAATTGCTTAGTGTACACGGCAATGTACCCTTTTGGTACATCTGCCAAGCTCTGGCCAGCCTGAGGAACTACCACCCAGAACCCGCGGAGCGGCTTAATCTCCGCGGCCCATTCAATGTAATAAGCAGCATGCTTCCGTTTGAACGAATCTGCAGACTTCTTAGCCAAATACGGCTTGCCTTTGCCGTCATACAGGGCAGTGAGCCCCATCTCATGCTCACTGTAATCCCACTTGATGGTGGGCAGAGAGGGTTTGAATTGATGATTTGGAGGGAACCTGTTGGTCTGAGGGCCTAAAATCTCCCGACGCATGCCGTCCTAAGGATCGAATACGGCCCACTCCTCTGGGATCATCTCGTCTTTACACCGAGGAAGGTCCAGCTTCAAAAATGGAGACTGGGTGTCCATCGGGTACGGCTCGTCTGGCTCAGACGAGGAAGTAGACACCCTACCCTTCCCACGAGACGCTGCAGCTTGTGAGGTAGACATTCTGCACAACACAGGAGACAGAGGACAAAAGCATCAGACCTAAATTCACAATACAAAGTAGTCTGATACCTCAGACCTACAGACTGAGCCACCAGACTAGGGGGCAAGGATACATATGGTATATGAGGGTCAGAGATAACCAAGAAATAGGATATTTTCTTGCTTTTCTTGCAAAAAGATATATGCAGAGCAATCTGGTACCTCAGACCTACAGACTGAGCCACAAGACTGGGGGGCAAGGATACGTATGGTACATGAGGGTCAGAGATAACCAAGAAATAGGATATTTTCTTGCGAAAATATAAACAGAGAAATGGGAGCATGTCACAAAGATCTACAGCAAAACCCAGCAAATAAGGAAAATAACAGGGTAAACAAAGAAGAGCAAACCCTAAATCACACAGACAACAGTCAAGCAGATAGGCAGAGCAGAACTCAGCTGAAGAGGCAGAGCAGAGCCTACTCCAGAATAACAGAGTGAAAGTGAAACAACACCAAACACACAAGAAGCAAGCAAATAAACAGTCGCAGATGAACCACAAAGAAAAGCAAACCCTAATTCCCAGAAAACAGCAAAATAAGTGCGCACAGAGGGAAAAAGGGGAAAACCCATCAACACAGAGAAAACCACATCCAAACCATCCAAGAAGAACAAATCAAGAGTAGATCTGTACAAAGAGTTTACCTATTTAAAGGATGGAAGACGATGAGAAATGAAAGGACGAAGAATAGAACAGCAGATGCGAAGTATCAACACTCCAAATTTGAGACCAGGCGCAGGCAAATCTCAGAAAAATCGAAGGAAATCACGCGGAAATTGCTAGGGCGAGAGGAAATCCGTGGAGAACAACAGAAGAAACTATGAGCAAGAGGTTCGAAAGAAAAGAGAGTGAAAAATTCCACAAGGGGTCGATTCAGCCTTTAAATAGGCAAACCACATCCACTCAACATTAATTTTCCATCATTACATTTCTTGGGAACCCCAAGAGTCACATCAATTCAATTCAAAATGAATTAATGGTCCTTGCTCAACACCCCAACCAAGTGGGCGGGAAAAATAAAGATGCTCTGAAGTCTGTGAAGAACAACTATCAGAGAGCCATCTACCTGTCTGCGAAGAGCAGAGCGCCAGACCAAGACAAACGTACCCAGCATATCGCGATCCGCGAATACTGGGTCCGGGGGGCAAATTGTATGGGGTCTGCCCAACAGACCGCAAGCTGGCAGCAAACCCAATGGTCCTGCCACTCCACGTCAGAGCACCAGGAGCAGAGCAGACCTCTTCAGGCAGACTGCTCCGGATATAATCTCTGGGCAGGAGATTAATGAAGGCCTTGTTTACCTTGGCCCACTTCCAAAAGAGGCCCACTTACTTTGTTAGGTCAGTTATAAGTCCACATCTCATATAAATACCCATGCCCATGCATGGGTAAGGTACGTTCAATCAAACACTCATAAAATACTTGCACTTGATACTCGTTTTCTCTCTATTGGAGATCTTGTGCTCAACTTGGACTGACTTAGTCATCGGAGAGGCGATCCTCGGAACCACCTCCGAGGTTTCTCCTTGTTTTGCAGGTAACCTTAACCACGAAAGACGCTTGGGAGCCACTGATAAGGTTTAGTCGTATCACCTATTCAAAGATAAACCTACAGACCTCTAACTAAGGTAGTCAGTGGAAGCAGGGTCGAATCCACAGGGAGACAGAGTTTCTAAATTAATATTCAATCAATCAGCTACTTCAGATGAAATCAGGGAGGAATTAACTGAACTAATGATTAAACTAAAGAAGACGGATTAAATCGAGGAAATCACTATGGACTAAAAACCTAGGGTATTAGGTCGGTCCACCATGCTTATACCAATCAAATAGGGTCAACTACTATCAAAACCTAAGTCAAGAGTCGGGGGATTAGAGCATGTGTTGAGCTATGGTTAAGACTCAACGCTCATAGTTCAACATACGCTGCATGTTCACTAACGTAATCAGAACTACTGACGTGTCCTAGGCCTATAGTCGTAAGACAGATCTGTGCAAACAACTATTAACCACAAGCAAGCAATGAAATTGTACACTGACATTAATTCCTCAATAAGAACAAACCACATCACAATCACCCTAATCAAGCCCTAGAAATTGATAGAAATCTAAATCACAATCATGGTATAAACATGGCTTCCCTATCTAACACCCTAGAAAGAGAACTACTCACTCATATTCGAATTAACAACAACAAAACTAATATGAAACCCTAACAATTGCATCATGAATAATTAAATAACTAAGCTAAGCAATTGAGAATAATAAAAGAGATTAGGGTAAGAAAGAATATCAATTGACAGAAAGCAGGAACTTTTATTGAAATCGAAATAGGTTCAATCACCTTTAATCTAATCTAAAGTGTTTAAATTAAACTAAGAACAATGAGAAATAAGTTAGAGTAAAACTAGAATAAAAGATGATAAAAAGATGTCTCTAAAATAATGAGGAAAATGTATTTATAATACCCCCCAAAAGCCTAATTAAAACGGGATAAAAAAGATAGAAATCGCGTAAACGTGCACGGGACCCGATCGGGCAAAGGGCCCCCCGATCGGGCCCATAGTAAAAATCAATCCAATTTCTCCTCTTGATTTCCACGCAAAATATAGCACAGCAACATGAAATGGCAGCCCACCCGATTGGGTCGGGCACACCTGCCCGATCGGGTCTGGGGAAATTAACCCAATTGACTGATTGGCTTGAGCAGCGTACACAGCAGCATGAAATGGGAAAATCAAAGCCCACCCGCTAATCATTACCTTTTCTTATTCATTCAGCATCTCCAAGAATTTAGCAATTGGAAGTTGTGACTAAGTGGGCCACGTGCAACATGGGTCAGCAAGTTATTTCCTCCGCAACACGCAACGAAGCAGCAACTATTTAATGGTCTGCCCGATGGGATCGGGCCACTCTTGCCCGATCGGGCCGCCTACATAATGGGCCAGAAACTCCTCTCTCTCAGCAGAACAACAGCAACGTAACTTTTTAGAAAAAAGTGGCTCTGCGCGATCGCCTACCCGATTGGGCCTCTTTTTGCCCGATCGGGTGCCAACACCATTTTCTTAGTTTTTCCGCCCGATGTGGTCGGGTGATGTACGCCCGATCGGGTACGAAACTTCACCGCCCGATGAATAATACTTCACCCGATCGGGCCGTTTCTTGCCCGATCAGTGTACGGAAAACTCCTTTTTGACTCTTTGGCTCTCAATTCTTCACGTTTAGAGGTTTTGGGACCTCCTAAACTATCCATAAAGCTCATGAGCCATCCTATGTGCCTCGTAACATCTCGTAAAGCCGTGGTTGCTTCCATATAGCTCGGAAATAAGGAGAAAACTCCCTAAAACCTGCAATTCAACATTAAAACACAAAACCACAACTATATACGAAAGTTAGCACAAAATAGCTCCCAAGAGCTCCAATGACGCACAAATTAGCTTGTAAATAAGGGAGAAAAGTCTATGTAAATACGTGATATCAGCCACATTCCACCAAGTACCCACCACCACATATACTGTAGCTGTCCTGGACAGAAACACTCTTCATAGGTCACTCTTGCGATTAACGAGGACTTAAACTGAGACAAGTAGTGTCAGTTAATACCTTTTAAAACTAAAGGGTTGTTTATTTTTTTAGATTTTATGTTGCCATTCAAATGATTTATCTTTATCGATTGTGAATTATTCAACCTCGAATTACTATTCTTAAGACCTAACTAATACTGATATTCCAAAACTTCGATTCTTGGTCCAAAACTTCTTGAGATAGAGGCATTTGAGCTCACACTTCCCTGGTAAAAAGAAACAAATAAAAATCAAGAAAAAATCAGAATGTTGAAGTTTTGCTTTCTTCACATGTAGCCAATAGCCATGTAGGCCAAAATTTATGTTACCAACCATTAGATGAAGTTAGCAACCAGAAAAGACAACACAATCTGCTTACCAAAACTGATCCGAATAGTTTCTACTTCCTGTCTTAAAGTTATTGAGCCAGCTGAAATTTTTTGGGAGGGTATCTGACGATTTTGTTACTTTTAAATTATTAACTGGTAGTTTCCATTTGTTTGTGATTTAAGAATCATATATGTATAAATTGTATAACAAAATCAAAAGTAATAATTATGAGCATGCGTCTTTGACAATTAACAACTGAAAAGTGATAATAGGATTTTATAAGGTTTTTGCAAATATTTTTATGTAAAAAAATGAGAAATGAAAAACAAAAATGATAATGAACGAACTATTTTTAGGATTTTTATTTTGCCGACTATTTTTACCATTATTCTGTATATAACAAGAGACAAATTTAACATGATATTTTTTCCATATACAAGTATAGAGGCAAAGGATGTTATATTTCGATTCTTTAACCTAAAAGAGAAATCATAATTCGATATTGATATCCCAATACTAAAATGATATGACATTATTAATTCGGTTATAAGATCGAACAATACATGAATATCTTCATTCTTTGGAAAGCTCCACAACCGGAGTGGGGCTGCAAAAGGTTCCTTTAGTTTAGCTAGAGGTGGCAGAATTCTTGGACATCATGATGGGAACTTTAAATAAGTTTTTACAATCCGTTTTGGGATTTTTTCAAAATTTCGGGCAAAACTCGTGGTTTGGACTTCGTTATCATCTGGGGTAACTAAAATCCAATGTTATAATTAGGGGCAAGTTCTCTTCAGTTTATTTCAGTTCAGTTCAGTTCATCTCTTGATAATACTTTTACTCTCACATTTTACAATTTCTTTCGGTGTAGCTATAGTGGCCTTTCTAGGCGGAGGTTGTGTGCGATGGTAGCCCAGATATATTTTCTTAACTATAGAAAACATTTTCATACTTAGATTCAATATTTAATTTTATCCCTAGGTAGGGTAGAAGATAAAAATGTAACTAATTAATAGTTCATCCGTTTCACAATAGATGTATCAATGGTACTTTCCACACTTACCAATGCATTATTTTAAATATTAATATCTTTAATTATCACTAAGTAAAAATTATAAAAAAGAGGATATTTAAAAAATACCCATTGAGACGAAACTAACAAGATTCCACATGATTATATTTTTCCTAAAATGTAAATCACCAAAGCCAATTAAAATCTAAACTGTGAATAGTACTCAATATACAAAAGTTGCATTTATTGTGAAACGAATGTAGTATACAGGTAAATAACAAAAAAGTAGGTCAGAAAGGAGCTTCATTTATGCATATTTTGCAGGGCAAATGCTTCATCATTAAGACTGCTTAAACCACTTGATTATGCATTTATGCTTGACTTTCTTTTATTTAAGTTTGTTTCCTTGTATTTATGTTCATCTAGTAGACAAGATGGTTTTACAAGCAATGTTTATAGATTTTCTTGTCAAGTGATCATAAGATATACTAGTAGTCTAGTACTACTGAAATCATGTCACGTCGGTGATGTTACATCTACAATAATCATGGTTGATCATTGCCTTAGAACAATGTATATCAAAGTACTTCCTCCGTTTTTAATAGATGCAACAAAGGGGTAATTTTTGAGAGATATAAAAATTCCTTTGTTGCATCTATTCGAAAACGGAGGAAGTAGTCCAATCTGCAGAGTTAAATTGGTCTGGCTCAGTTCAGCTCAAACGATCCAACTAAATTTAGTCGCAGAAGCACAAGAAATCCAACTCGACCCTTTTTTTTTATTATTGGAATGTAGCTATTAGTTATTATTCATCAAATAGAAATCCGAAGCAATTATATCCTCTAAAATACTTGGACAACCTCTATAACAAACTTTAATCGAGTACTCTAATGGGTTAAGATGAGCCATAGTATGACACATGACAGAAAACAAACGGAATCAAATTCACTAACAAGGGAGCTAATCTCCTTAACTACCATGCCTACATAACAGCTCGAATAGCTCTTTTTGTTTATTAAATTTCCGACTTGTAGACAATCACATTCCACTAACACCTCTCTAGCATAGCTTTGACGAGCCAATTTACCTCTGTCACATTCACATCCCACTTACATTGCAATTGCTGACACGCCGCCCGAATCACATTAGCATGACAATCTCGAATAACCATACCTAACCCCACACCGACATCTCCAAATATAGCCCCATCAACGTTAATTTTTAGCACTTCTCCTTCCGGAGGGCACCAAAATTCTTTGTCACGTTCCTTGAGACCACCACCAAATCCATCCACTACATTATCCTCCTTTGCAGCTTAGTAGCCCACGAGCACAGACGTGGCAGCTGCCAGAACCTGGCAAGGGTGTTTGGCAATACCCCCGTGCAGCACTGCGTTCCTTTCATTCCAAAGTGCCCATGCCAGTATACTCACCATCTCACGCCATCTCTGTCAAGCGAGAGCAACCACCATGCAACCCAATCCACCACATCCCTCACAGCTGGACATTCCTCCATTCCACCTATTCTCGCTTCATCCCACACCGCCCATGCAAAGCTACAATGCCACATCACGTGCAGCCCGGATTCCACGTCTCTATTGCATCGGCCACACATCGGAGAAATGCATTCAATCCTCCTATGCAACCCTTGAGCCGTCGGAAGTGCTCCACTACAAAGGCTCCATAAGAACACCTTCACCTTTGGAGGCACCATAAGCTTCCATATCGTCTTCCACACCCCTTGAGTTGTCGATGATCCCACCCCACCTTCAAGATTATTTTTGTGGAACATAATGAAATGATATCCATATTTAACTGAATAAACAACTGAATTTTCATAACTCCACATAAGCATATCTTCCAAATGTGTCAATGCCAGAGGAATATTCAAGATGTCATCAATCTCAAAAGGAAGAAATTTTGCTCTCACAATCTCTTCATCCCAACCATTCTCTTCCTGGTTCAACAAATCCGCCAACCACTCGCATCTACACCCCTCTCAGGGGCGGAACTAGAATTTTAATTTAAGGGGGCCGAAAATAAATAAGCTACTTTTTATGTTTTGTAAGAAATGAAGAAGCGGAGAGTTAAAAATAAAGGAGGAAAATTGTTTGCCACGGGTATTGAACCCTTGAGATAGGCCCCAAAAAGACCAACTAAGTTATAAATCTGTAAGTATATTTAGTGCAAAAATAATTTTTAATTTGGACCAAGGGGGAGGTCGTGGCCCCCGCCAGCCCCCTTTGTCTACGCCCCTGACCCCTCTTGTCGGCTTGAAATAACTCTATAAGATGGTTGTCGATCAGTCCAAGGATCCTTCCAAATGTTAACATATTTTCCATCCCCAATAACCCACTTACAACCCTTTTCAAGAACCCACTTACAACTCGACCCTTATATTGTGGCCCAATGACGTGTATTTTGGTCCAAAATCCAATACGATCCAACCCAAAATCTAAACAACACTATCAAAATTGAATAATTTCCGTCACAATTAGATTTGTTTTTGGCTATAGGTGCATTTTAAGATCCATCATGCCGAACAATCTTAAACTTGTTATTAACATTGTTTCATTCAAGATTGCAGTCAGTGGCGAAGCCAGGCGGTACACCAAGGGTACAACGCATTCCCGAAGTGGATAAATAATTACAAGAAGCTTGATTAATAATAACGATGGTCAACACTTTTTACACATAACAAAGGTTGTCATAGCGCGGTGAAGGCTGCCACTAACTATTTGGAGTTCTCGCATTCGACGCGCGCTGGACTTGCTTTTACGTTGTCTCTATATTTTTCTCTTGGATTTTCCTTTAGCCGTTGACTATTTCTATTACTAGTACTTCATTTGCTTCCTTTCTTAGCTTTTTTTTTTATTTTTTTTATTTCCCTCCCATTCTAATCCCTTTTATTTTTATTGTTGTTTCTTTTAACTACATCTTGATTTCTTTTCCTAATTTGTAATTAATATTATACTTATCTGCCTCTTTTCTTTCCTTATAATAGAAACCATTTTTTTATTTCTACTTTCAGTTCTAATTATAGTTTTTTTTTACAATACATTCCTAATTATATAGATAATAACCATTAAAAAGAACTATATTTAAGAAATTTGTTTTTGTAAAAGCTCACTTTCTCATAGTTAATTTCAAGATGGGATGTATAGCAAATTTATGTATTAAATGTATTGTGTAAGTATATAGTCCCTCTCCAAATTTAGAATTCTAAATCCGAATTTGATTGCCCTGTGACTCACGGACAACTAGAACTATTACCACCGAAGACGTAAAGCTCCCCATGTATATATTTATGTGTATATATTATACCTCAATGTTGAAATCCCGGCTCCACCACTGATTGTAGTAGTTTATATTTAACATCTTTGACTTTCTGGGTTTTTAGATCTAGAGTAGAGTAGTAAGAAAGATTTATGAAAGAAAGGGAGTATGGAATACTATGTTGCTAATTACCTATTGATTAATAGTTCAATTTTTCCTAGTGATGGCTTCCCAATTCGGATTTCGGAGAGCTTGCACTTAATATAGGATGATATACTAAGGAAGAGGCTAAACATGTTATCATACAATACAAAGGAAAAACGTTTTAATGATACGCGCTTACATGAGCCCTATAATTTCTAAAAGTCATACCACCCGACAATCTAAGTCTGCTAATAGACTCCAATCAATGTCGGAGCCAAAATTTTTTGGATGAGGGGGCTAAAACTAACAATTTGAAAAATAAAATTGTATGAAAAGGGGAAAAATATCGGTATGGAGATTTGAACCAGGTTTTATGAGTTATTCACTCTTTTCATAATTAAAACCAACTAAGCTGAGTCTATTTAGTGATATTATACTACATTGAATTTTACATATGCATTGAATTTTTTTGGACCTTGGGGGCAGCCCCCCACCAGCCCCCTCTCTCCGCCCCTGACTCCAATTGATTTGGATTTCACTCCGTAATTAAGACCACCAATTAAGGAAAAACTCTCCCAATAAATTATTGTTACGTACATTTTAAGAATCGATTCCAAAACCTCTCAACAAACTAAGATAACCGCTTTGCTAGCTGGGTCCAGTGGTCCATTTCCCTTCTTGTTGCTTGTATTATGGTAGTAGTAACAAACAATATTGTGGTGAAGAAGTCTTTCATAAACAAAGGGTGCATGCAGTCATGGCAGGGTTAAGGGGGCCACGTTAAGGGTAATAGGAGGTTTCAGAACTCTGAATATGGAAAGATAGTTCCAGTTTTAGCCAAAAGTGCATTGTTGGATCTGAAGCATCAACCACTAATATCAAGTCTCTATTTATTGTGCACTCTGCACTCACCCCAATTTTTCAGGATTACATCACAAATCCTTCCCCCACAAGAAACACCTTAATCAAACACACAACCACTCAGACCCCACCGCCCCCCAAGGCCCAAAGGTGCCCAACTTTCAATAAAAAGAAATTGCAACTTGTGTCATGTGTGACAATTAACATTTCATACTTACATTTAGTTAACGGAGGAAAACTAGTACTCTATGCATCCCCTTTAGCTACAATAGAGTTGGGCATGGGCCTGACCATTATGAGGGTCGGCATGACTTGGTATGAGTTTGGCCTGATCTTGCAGAATTATGCTACTAGTCCAACACCAGCCAGTTAACGGACTGTGGGCCGTTCATAAACACTATTCTCAAATTTTGGCCTGTCGAGCCAGACTCGAGCATGATGGGTCATCCATCCTCTTAATGCATTCATTTTCAATCAAAAAAGGGAAAACATAATTTAAGAGGCGGCTGACTGGTACAATAAGACCTGACTCGACATATGAGACGTACAGTTCGTCCTTGGACCATTCATCTATGATTTAGCACGTGCTTGACACAACAACAATTTCCTTGGCCTGCTTCAAGATCGACTCGACATGACATGATACTCGTTGTCCCGGTACGTGGAATGGCGTTGCCGTCCCTTGCCTAGCTTTAAGTTGCAACAATTTTCAATTTTTATTATTTACATGTGCCAAGTTAACCATTATTTTGAAATAGTTTATAAAACAAGTAGGGAGTATCAATTATAGGATGTCTTAAAATCTAACTAAACATATACTCTGAATGTATTTACTTTTTATAATTTTTACTAATTGATAATTAGAGTCATAAATAGTTAATAGTATCCTCGGCTCTTTGCATATAGACTAGTATATCGAAATCAACTATGGTAAGGTAATAATATCCTCGGCTCCTTGCAAATAAGACACATTGACATACTTTATTGTGCTCTAAACTAAGGTTGCAAATAAGGCATATTGACACACAAATGACACAATGTCGTTCTGTAAATTAAGATTTAGTTAATTTGGCAAAGGCATACTAGGCTTTTCATATTCCAACAAGTTGCCTTATCTTCCTGCTCAGTATAATGTTTGCCCGCAAGTCAACTCATAATATAGAATATTGTGAAACATTCCTGATACTATACGGCATAATGTGAAAATATGGAGCCTTTTTCCTTTGTGTGTTTTTTTTTTTTGATATTTCAATAGTATATATTATGTAGTATCCGACGAGTTGTTCGAATTTTCTATCATGAATTACATATATGAAAATGTTTGAGTAATTATATTTAAGAGTGTTAAAAGACAAATGACTATTGGTTGTTAGCCATTTGTGTTACAATTGACTATCTTCCACTGTACTATTATTTTAAAATAAATTCATTTGCTATGAGAGTATACATTGTACACTTGGGCGTACCATGCGTTCATGGTTCACCTAAATCTATTTAAGCAAAAAATAATCTTGGATTTACATGTTACACCCAGGAGTATAATAAAAATTGTAATTTGCTATAGTGTAAAATAATGGTATAGAGTCTGTTATAACAGAGGGGGCGCTAAAGATCAAATAGAATGTGAAAGCAAATAAATGACACACAGGGTTTAACGTGGTTCACTAGTAATGTGCTAGCTATGTCCACCAGACCAGAGGAAGAGTAGCTTTATTAGGAGAGAATACCAGAATACAGATTAGAATTAGGCAACTCTAAGATAAACTGAACAGTGAATACGGCTAAGGTTTAACCTAAGGGTTTATATAACACCCTTAGAGTTAACCTAAACAGACTTGGGCCTAAAACCTATAACAGAATATAAAGTTTAGTCAAACCTTATAATACCCGAAAAACTAAGGGGGCGTTGCCCCCTCACCCCCACCAGGGCGCTTCACCCCTGGACCTCCGTGCTTGGTTATTCGAACCAACAGATAATTCAAGGCATATCTAACAGAGTCAAATAATGGTATTGCTTTATAATTAGGGACATCTCACGTTTGCTGCTTGGAAGAGGTTTTGCTAGAAATTCGTGGCTAGTGAAACTCAATTGGTGTTGTTCTTCAACCACTAGTTTATTAACTTTTTGGTTGAATTGGTTCCTTGATATGGTAACAAAAGTAGTGTGACAAAAACATTACATATTTTAATCTCATCGACCCTTCATTTCCAAGTGAATTATTTAGGACCCAATATAAAAGGGGTCCCTGCTGCATCCACATTTTAAGCCTAAAAGACTTTTGCATGAGCAAGGGATGAAGATTGAGCTTGCAAGGCTTCTAGTTGAGTAGATATTTTAGTAGGTTATCGACTTATCACTATTTTTTATGGTAGAACTCTAAAACATATCTCTAATATGGTAAATGTCGCGTCTATTATAACAAATACTGTGCTTTCATGTGGATTATATTTGTCACGTTAGCTTATTAATGCTTCCTTTATTTATTTTCATGTGCCTCATTAATGGAATAATGGGTACGTAAGAATAGTCTACAACAACCTCGTGGTTTGAGGCCTTGGGTGGCTTAATTTGGCCAACTGTAGGCACCAGGAAGTCCCTGCCCATACGATGATATTTTTACATAAAATTATTAGAGTTGACCATAGAAACATCAAACATCTAATGACAAATGACAATATGAAAGAAATTTATACAAGGATCTTGATTATAGTCGGTCATTTCTAAATAAAATATCCAAACTATTAGCTAGAATGGAGCAGTAGTAAGTATCGGAAACTCCCTGCCTAGAGTTACAATTATTATCATGTACCCAAGTGCACCGTGTATTCGGTGGCATTATTGTAACTAACGCAAAATACTGGGCAACAATATAAGTATTAAAAACGTGCCCATATACCATGTAGATAGCTTAGCTCAGTTGGTCTTGAGGTTTATGTGTTTGGCAGTTGGTCATGGGTTCTACTCCCATACCTACCATTTATAATTTTTTTTTATACGTTTGTCTTTTCATCCTCTTTTGGCTTTGAATCTCATTGTTTAATTTTTTTTTTGTTTTTCATGTTTCTTCCATAGTCTTAGTTCTTATTTTAGCTTTTTTTATTTTATCTTTTTCAATTATTTTGCATATTGTTGTACTATAATTATTTTTTTAGGGATGTTGTACTATAATTGTTATTTTTAAATTTCTAAAAAATTTATTTTACGGGTAGAATATATAATTATTATAACACGCCTTTTTTCTTTTTAATATTTTCCATATTCTGTTACAATATTTTTATAAAAAAATTTTAAATAAAAATCTTATTTTATTCTTCTTTTCTTCTCCACCCACTAACTTTTTTCATTTCTTAAAATACACTTCACTCATTTGATCAAATGAGCAATCGTTTTTGTGCAGCAAGATCAGTATACATTCTGATCACAATCGAGTGATTTTATTTTACTCATTTGATCAAATGAGCAATCATTTTTGTGCAGCAAGATCAGTAAACATTCTGATCACAATTGAGCGGTTTATTTTACTCATTTGATCAAATGAACAATCTATTTGCAAAGGAAGATCTGTAAAGATTTTGATCTTGAGTGAAGTAAAATAAATTTACTCATTTTGTAACAATTAAAAACAAACAGAGAGAGTAAAAAATAAGGAAATGAGCAACATGATTTTCAAAGGAAAACATGAAAAAATATGTTCGATATAGTTCACATTATGATTTGATATTGAGTGAGTTAAATTAACTCTACTCATTTACAAAATGAACAGTTTTATTTTACTCATTTTGATCAAATGAGCAGTTTATTTTGTCTTGGAGAGAAATCAATTTGCTCATTTTGACAAATGAGCATGTTTGTTTTGATAAGTAAATATTTAATCTCAAGTGAGGTAAAATAAATGTGCTCATTCACAAAATGAGCAGTTTTATTTTACTCATTTGATCAAATGAGCAGTTTTAGTTTACTCATTTGATCGAATGAGCAGTTTTATTTTACTCATTTGATCAAATGAGCAATCTTTTTTACACAGGAATATTTTGATCTTGAGTGAGGTAATAAATTTGCTCATTCACAAAATGCGCTGTTACTATGACTTAATTTTTTCTTATTATATTCTTATTTTCTTTTCCACTCTCTAACTTTTTCCAATTCTTTTTTGAATGTGGAGAAATAAAAACTAAACAAACAATAAGATACCCATTGAAAAATTAATGAAATAAGAAATATAGCTTTGAAATGAGTAAATATGTTACTTAGTGCAAAAAAGTCCTTAAATGAGCAAAAAACTCTTAGAATATTGCTCATTTAATGAAATTATTAACAATACCACAGAATATTTATGGAGCAAAAAATAATTTAAATGAGTAAAACATCCTTATAATGAGTAAACATTGTCTTATTTTACGGTGTAGAATATATAATTATTTTAAATTCACTTTAATTTTTAAGCTTCCAATATATCACTAGAATGAACAATACATAGTTCTAATGAGCGATGTATCTTAAATGAGCAAATTAAATGTCTATTTCTAATGTATTAAAATAAAAAATAAATAGTCATAAAAAAGAAGAAAATAAACAATATTATTTTCTAATTTGTAGTAGCTTAACACTGGTACGTGGAAAATAAATAAATGAGTAATTTATCTTTTAAATGAGCAATTATATAATTCTTTATTGATTAGTAAACATGTATATACTGTTTCACATTGACGAATATATTACTGAAATGGGCATTATATATTTCAAATGAGAAATATATCTTAAATGAGAAAATATATTTCCTAATGTGTTAAAATAAATACCAAATAGAGTAATCGGTTATAATATAAGTAAATGAGCAATATTGTTTTCGAATGAGCAAATAGATTATACTTGAACTTGAAAAATAACTAAATGAGCATCGTAACTTTCAAATGAGCAATAAGATATTTCTTTTAAAAAAATAGGAATAAAAAGAGGATTAATATTATATGAGTTAAAGGACGAAAAAACAACAACAAAGAGTGGTAGAGGGGGGATTCGAACCCACGACCCTCTAACGCGGAGAGAGTATAGAGGTCCAACCACTAAGGTAGCTTCCATTTAGTGATGGAAAATGGAAGGAAATAGTATTAGAGCTGTTTTACTGAAGTTCACGAAAATTACCATAATGCCACCGGGTGCACCGTGCGCACGGTGCACCCGGGTGTACGGCAATAGTTAGAAGGTGGACCATGGTGTAGCTAGCAAGGTACGCCTTGTCAATTTGTTTTAATAATAAAAAAAAAAGAAGAAAAAATATAGAAATTTAGAAAACAAGTTTGACGTGAAATTGAGAGAGGAGAGAGAAAAAATAATACTTGATCTAAGGAGAAAAATTAGGAAAGTAATTACTTTTTTAAAAAAAATTAGAAAAAAAAGCACAAAATAATAATGTTCATTTTTTAGGGACGAGGTTTTAAAAAAGGATTTTTTTTTTAATTTTGCTCTTTAAAATGAAAATTATCATTATAAAAAGTGATAGTTAACAAACTACGTAATTTGATTTATTAGATATCAAAGTATTTCATCTTCATCCTCCATTGATATTTTTTCTTAAACCTTCATCCTCTAAGAAACATATAACTCTATTGTTATTGTTTCATTTTTTTTTTGTTTTAGGTATATATAATATATCCGATAAAGAATAATTAATACATCTATAAAGAACAATTAACATATTCGAAAAGAACAATTAATATCATGAAAAGAACAATACAATAAGATGATCAAGTATACTAATAAATTAAAGAACAATTAACATATTCGAAAAGAACAATTACTATGCATAAATAGAATAATACACTAAGATGATCAAGTATAGTAATAAATTAAAGAACGATTAATTTATTCGAAAAGAGCAACACTAAATACCCAAAATAACAATACACTATATTCAAATGAACAACATCATATATCCAAAAGAACATACCACATATCCAAAAGAACAATACCATATGCCGAAAAGAACAATTCTTATATAAACAAAGTATTTAACAATGATTGAATAGGTTAGGGGAGTATATACAAAGAAATTAAAATATTTATGCAACATGTTAGTTAGCGAAGAACAACTCATTCTCCAATAATTCAGTTTTTGATTAATGAATTTTCAATATCGTTGCAATGAGTTTTTTTTATTTATGTAATTTTTGGTTAATGTGAGAGTTGTTCTTTTGAAATACAATACATGTTCTTTACGATAACATTAATTGTTCTTTTTATAAGTAGGTAATTATATACAGCCCTTAGAATAATACAATTGTTCTTTTGGTGTACCATACATGCTCTTTAATATGATACTAATTGTTCTTTTCAAATAAGTTGATTGTTCTTTATCAGTGCACGTAATCATCTTATTATATTTGATCAACATTTATACTACTATATATTATACTAATTATTCTTTTTGAATATTTTAATTATTCTTTTCGTATATATTAATTGTTCTTTGTGGATATATTATATACACTTCGAAACAAAAAGGAAAGATAATCATACAAGTGTTTTTTTTCGAAATGAAGGTTGAAGAAAACAAAAGAAAGGTTGAAAATGATTTTTTTTGTCATATATGACTACATAGTTTTTTTTTCCACTTTACTGTAGCCTTTTTATATATTAAAAAAAAAATTAAATTTGTAGTTATAACTCACACGTAATTTTAAATGAATATCTATAATTATATTTTATCTTTGTTTCCCCTTTTCTCTCCTCACATTAAGCATTTTATATTTATATTTCCTTTTTTTTTGCTCTCTCTCCTCTTTAGTGTCACGTAAAACAGATTTTTTTTTCCTTTTTTTAAAATCACATCTCAAATATTACTATGGCAAAACTACGTAGTTTTGATACATGATGTACCTTGCTAGGTACACCATGGTGTACCTTCTAATTCGTAGGTGTACGGTGCATGGTCTCGCCTAGAGTTATTAATAATAACATGACTGAATTGAGATTGAGCCTAACTCAACTTGGCTCGGATTTAATTCGTTTGGGTTTGATTTGCTCGAAACCTGTCGACAACGAAAATGAGTCGAGAGTACCAAATTGATGCTAGGCCTTGAACTCTATCGAATCTATCAAATAGAGGCTCGTATAAGATTTGAAGCTCATCAAAATTTGGTCTTAATAAATTTGTACTCCTTCCATCTCAGAATACTTTTTACACTTTCATTTTTTCTTTTCTCAGATTACTCTTTACACCTTTATTTTGGAACTATTTAATTCAATTATTTTTACAAAGATGGCCTACCATCTACCACTATTATATTTTATTAAACCACTAACTCTTATGACATCTACTCTTACAACTTAGGCCTACATGCTCTCTCTCCTAAGTAAAACAATACCACTAGTATTAGTAACTATCATTGCACTTACCTTTATAATAAAATAACAAGAAGAGCTCCCCTCAAAAATTTTTAACAATAATAGATAACCCAAACAACAACTTATATTTTAAATTTTGTGTCAGAGTGAGTGTCAAGAGTATTTTGGGGAGAATATTCACTGTACACTCAGGTGTATGGTGCACCCCCTCACATTTTCTTACATTATGTGCTTTGCTGTGGCTCCACCCAGGTATGAACTTCTTGTCTGATTTGTTGTTCTACAAAGACTCAATACAAAAGTGAGACTTGCGAGGCTAAATATCCTCCAACAGAGTGATTTGTCTTGCCCACTATGCAATGAGAAAGAGGAATCTATTTCCCACTTATTTTTGAATTGTGATTTCTCGTGGAAAGTATGGTGTGCAATATGTCAATGGTGGGGAGTAGATTACATTTCCCCAAAAGATACTAGGCATGCTCACGAACAATGGATGGGATGGTCATTTGTCGGTTTTGAGAAAAAATATGGGTGGCTATTTTCTATAATGTGATTGGAGCTATTTGGGATGCATGAAAGAAACAAGATAGTTTTTGAACAGAAAAAACAAAGATGGGAAGACATTGTACTGTACATAAAACTACGAATCGGATATTGGGTGAATGCTTGGGATGAGGATTTTCCATATAGTGTTGGTAATGTTGTAAATAATCTTGATGGAGTTCGTCTTTGGGGTAGAAGACCACGTGTGAGACCCTCGATTTCATGGCAGCCCCCTCCGGGTAATACTCTCAAATGGAATATAGACGGATCAGCGTTTGAGAAAGCTGGAATAGTAGGGGTATTAATGAATGAGCTTGGCCACAAACTATGTTCTTTCTTTGCCTCGGTGGGTATATGAGACTCTAATGATGCGGAGTTCATTGCCATTGTTTTTGCGTTGGACATAACTTTGGAGAGAGATGATTTTCATGGGATGGCTCTAATTGTTGAATCGGACTCTATGAATGCGTTGTCTTGGGTACAATATAGTGAGAGATGTCCATGACGTCTTAGATTTTATGGGAACAATCTTGAAAATATTCTACATGTTTTGAAAGGGCGATTGAACGACGTGAAGTTTCAATTCCAAAGACGCGAAGTGAATGATATTGCCGATGGTTTAGCAAAAATTGGAGCTATTAGCAATGGTGTTCATGTGGAATGGATATGAAAGTGTGTTTTGTATTCGGTTAGCTTGTTGTTAATGTATTGCATGATGGATGCTATACCATCTTTGGCTTTGGCCTATTAATAAAACAAAAATTCCATCGAAAAAAATGTGCTTTGCCATAAGCACATGGATGGAGAATGTGAGAGGGTACACCATACATTCCGGTGTATGGTGCAAATTGTATATTTTGGGATGGAGGGAGTATTGTTTTTTGAATTAAAATGATGCTTAAAATTAATAAATTTGAAATAATTTTTTTAAGAAAATATAGTAACTACAAAAATTGTGCTTGTTTGTGAGCTTTGGCACTGATTTGAGGAAGCCCAAGCTAGGCTTGTTAATGTTTCATGCCGAATCCAAGTTCGAGCCCCGTCTAGTCAAACTTTTACTTAACTTTGACCGATTCGAACTGTTTACGAGCCACTTTGCCTCATTAACACCCCTATCCCTACCCATACGATAAAAGACATCATTTCGAAATTGTTGCAAAACTTTTCTTATAAAGTTTAAATTTAGTAACTTTAGCCATAAAATTTCACCGATATATAAGAAAAATGTTATCATATAAGATCATCTTAAATTCTAATATAAAGTAGATATTTAAAACACATACTTTTAAAAATAGATAAGTTCGGAGAGAGAATATAGGTGAATTTACCATCTTCGTAGAGAGGTTAGAATCATTATTGTTACTTCCAGAGTTGTATCTTTTAGAGTTAAAAATAGAAAACCATCTTTAAAAAAGAGGTTATTATAAACGCTAACCCATTACCAATTAGTATACTTGATTATATAAGTATATAACTAATAGTTGGAGCATTATGAAAAAAAAAATTCCAAGTGAAACCTAATGTAATGGATTAGATTTATGCCCACGCAACAATAATAATTGGTCAATGGAAACGTGAGGGAAAGAGAGGACTTATATATGGTTTGACAATTTACCTGAATTCACATTTAGTACCTTAATATGATCTAATAATAGCATACTACTGTATATACATGCATAAACAAACAAAAACTCAACTGTTATCCATCACAAATTAATCAGGCATGCAAGTGCGCGTTGTACATTCGTGTTTCGATCCATAATCAACACCTCCGTAAGAACAAAAGGGGCAAAATAACAACAAAAGTTTGGTGGAAACTTTCATCCAACAACAAGCTAACTCAACTCCCATCAAACCTCATAAACCCGCTACTATGCCACATAATTACAAACCACTACACCTAAAAAGAAAGATTTACAAACTATACTTTATTTTGAGTCAAAAAATAATCATTAACGGTGTATTAGGTAGAAATTAAGGTTTTGTGATCTTACTCAACTAAAAAATATTACTCGTACATGGTAAGATATTAATATTATTCTAAGATTCTATAAGCAGATCATATTATAGAAAATTTATAATGTAATTTCAGATATTGTATTTTATGCTATTAGATTTTGGTTTTATGTTACTTGCATCGTATATTTTCAATTACTACTATCACGATTCGTGGATAATGTATAAAAAATGTTGTTAGGGTCTGTTGTCTTCGGCATAAAACAGCTGAACTGAACTGAACTGAATTGAACTGATTGCAACTGAACTGAACTGATTGGAGCTAAACTGAACTAAACTAATAATAATAATAATAATTTAGCTATCATTAATTAATAAATACATAATATAATATAAAGTTAATAATAATATTAATAATAATAACAATAATGATAATAATATTAATAATAATATTAATAGATAAAAAATTTACTACGTATAAGGTTATTAAGTTCAGTTCAGTAAAAACAAGTTTAGTTGAACAAATAATAATAATGATAGTAATAATAAAAGCAATATTAATTGTTAAATAATAATAATAATAATAATAATAATAATGATAATAATAATTATTATTATCATTGTTTTATTATCAAATAAATAAAGTAGGAACTGAATTGAATTGAACTGAACTGAACTGAACTGATTGGAGCTGAACTGAACTGAACTGAACTGAAAATAAGTTGGGGAGAACAGACCCTTAGTGTATATTTAGACTTTGAACAAGAGACTTTTATCATATTATAATATATTTGTTACTTTTTCTTTTTTCCCAATTATATAGGATCTTACTACTTTTCTTATTATAATTTGCTTCATTTCATTTCAAAGCTCTCAAGGGAGAGAAAGGTACGGTGAAGGAGTATTCTCATGATATAATTATCTCAAAAAAAGAAGTGGCTTTCCTATCAACTATGAAGTATGAACATAAATGAAGCAATGATCAATTCAACCAAGCAATTAATTAAATCGTCATGTCTTTGAAGGTCTTGCTTAGCTAGTGCATCCGCCACCATATTTGATTCACGCTGCTTGTGCACAATCTGAATTCCGTTGCCTGTTTTTGCATTTTTTCTTGTGGAGTTTATGATGAAGGTGAGGTTCCATGGCCCTTTATTGTCACTTATACACCAATTAATCACGTTCTCCGAGTCCGACTCTACTAGCAAATGATGGTGCATAGACTTATGGGCGAGGAATATATTGATGGCCCTATGAATTGCAAGAACTTCAACATCGATTTAATCAGATCATACCAATTTAATCCTACTCGCTTCTTTATTCAAGGATTCTATTCTTCGTGATTTTAAATTACTAGTGTTTACCTTTGTGCAAGGAGTATTGCACTTAGGCTCTGTTCATTTGAACTGGAATGAACTGAACTGAAACGTTCTGAACTGAAGCTGAAATGTTATGAATTGAACAGATGAACTGTAATTGTGAGACAAAAGCAGAGTAGCTGAACTGAACTGAAATGTTCTGAACTGAGCCGAACTGAAATTAATGGAGTTGAACTGAACTGAAATGTTTTTCAATTAATCCAGTCCAAAAGAATAGAGTTTAAGACTTCATACACAATTTCATTGACTTGACTAAAAGTTAAGTTACATTCCGGCCTTACTCAAAGCATTGAGTATCATCCTACATTTAGGTGTGGATCGGATGAATACCTGATACCTGGGTTAGGAAGAAAATTATGTATCACAAGGCTATTTTTGCCTATTTGCTCATTGACTCTCTATAGTGTGAATTTTGCTCATTAAAATTTTCAAATAAGCAACGAGCAAGAAAAGAAACTTAAATGGAGGATGTTGATCCCTTACACTCTGTTGTGGAATAAAAATTTTAGGTAAAATTGCTCCAAGTGTTTTCCTAATGAGGAGGGTCGTATAGGGTTTTATTTACCTTACCTTGACAAATATCATTGGATTAGTACGTTGTTGAATTTCAACCTAATTTCATGCAAAAAGCGATGAATCCAAGATTTTAAGTATTGGTTTTTGACGAACAAGTTGTATACTATATAGTATCATTTATCTTCTTTGAACAAAATTATTACTTTATGCTGCTACAAATTAGCCCACCAAAAACATATCAATATCAATCTACTATATTCCCCAACAATTTATCCACCAATAATATTACTTGCGTGTACTTCACCTTCCTTTATATTCTTTTTTTTATCCCTTCTTAAATTTATCATAGAAGTACACATATATATATTGCATACCAGTACCTAGCTCCATATTGCAACCCTTCTTTCCTTCATCTTCTTAAGTGACTTTCTCTCTTAAGTGCAGTTTTTCTCCCTCACTATTTTCACTATCTTTTTTCTTTTTTCCATTACTCTTACAAAATGGAGTCGAATAGCATTTTGGAGTTTTTGGAGAACAAGTCCATTTTAGTCACTGGTGGAGCTGGATTTTTAGCAAAGAGTATGAGATTGCTCCTCCCTATCTTGGCTTTTGTTTTTGTTTAAGACATTACTTATCCACGGAAGCCTCTAGTACTTGAGGTTTCCCGATTTCCGAAATGTTTCAATTTATGAAATCCCAGTTGTTTCCGTGCTGATGTGCCCCGAATATGGATAATATTGAATATCTAGCTTGTTTCCAAATAATACTTCCTTTTTCAAAATCCCGATCATTTTTAATAATGTGTAATTAGATTTGTCAAACGGGTCATTCAGGTATCTCAGTGTAAACTTACATGTTTAAATTTCCCGCTTTTGTTTTTGATTAGGGTTTATCTAGTACTACTTTGGGTCAAATTTTTTGATGGTTCTAATAAAATCCTCTTTGTTTCGGGTTTGTAGTATTTGCAGAGAAAGTGCTAAGGTCTCAACCAAATGTGAAGAAGGTGTATCTTCTATTAAGGGCAGCTGACAAGAAGTCAGCTTCCCTAAGATTGCAAAATGAGGTACTCTTCTGGTAAATTTAGCTTGTTAAGATCAACATAATGGACATATTTTTCTCCCTTGTTATTTTTTATTATCATTATTTTTATATATAAACATGGTAGGAAATATTTTTAAGCGTTTTTATTGTTATATTTTCTCATTCTGTAAAAGTTGATAAAATTAAACTAGCTAGATAGGAGTATTAATGATCAAAACCCTAATAATAGAGGATGATTATTTCCATTTTGGTACAATGTTCTAATAATAGAGAAAAAACAACAGATATTTACAATTTTTCTCTACTATCTTCGTATATTACTGTTACTAACTTTCATTTATGTGGTAGCAATTACATTTATTATATTTTTGAATTCTCTATAGGAGGACAAATATTGTATAGTACATCAATAGAGCAGGAAGGTAGTTGGCTTCAATAACTTTTATCTTAATGATTTAGTAGTAGTACACTATATACCAGTAGTCAATATTTTTCAGTTTTCTAAAATTAATAAAATTAAAATTTACATGTGATACTCTCTCAGTCTCTATGTCCTATAACATAGTTCTTATTGTACAATTGTGAAAATTATAAAAAACATATTTGAAAAATGTATACCGAGAGGAATCAACAAGATCACACATGATTATTTTGTTTTTCTTTAAGTGTATATAAGAATCAATAGTCAAAGTGAATGGGGTGAATAGTATTCAAAGTCAACATATTACATTAAAAAAACAGAGGGAATAAATTTTAGTTGTAGCTTAAATTAAGTGTTAAAACAAGGTATATGATTCTTTTTATAGGTTAATTGTCTTTGCCATAATGCAGTCCCAAAATGTGTGAACTTTGTCATCTTTTCTTCTAGTTGTTTGGTCTCTCGCCTAACAACATAATCTAAATTAAGAAAGTGTCTTTTCTTTTTGGGACATTCATTAACTTTTGAAACGAAATTGCCCTAGGGTAAATTTATTAAGGGTATGATGCAATCAAATTAAAGCTTTATCCATTGAATACCTTTAACAATTATAGCTAGATATAAATTCCATCTTTTACATATAATTTTGAGAATGTAATGCAATCTTATAATAGCTCGTTTTATAGAACTTAGTTTTCATATTGCTCATCACTCTTTTTAAAATATAGATACTTCGACATGCTAATTTTGTAAAGACAACTTATATTCCTCCGGATTCTTCATAATCTATGTTTTCATCCAATTTATAAATATAGCACTTCGTCCTTCTTTTTTCCTAACTCGGTTTTTTTTTCCTTTCAAACCTAAATTGCTCCACTTGTTGCAACCACTTAATTTCACGTTCTCTCATAACCATGTTTTCTCTTACTCCGAGAAAATATTGGGGATCCAATTTCACATAATCTCTCTTTACCTTGGTATCTGAAGTAACTTTAACCAGGAATAATTTGGAGCAACATAGAGAGTATATTAATAACATAACAAACTGCTTTTTGATATCCTGAAAAAAGTACAAGGGAGCGGACTATTTTTTCACACAAAAAACTTCAAATTCCTAGAAGGAAAACTTAGGGTGTGTTCGCTATCATTTTTATAGATATCACAGTTTACATGACTTGATTATGCTTTTGTTTGGGTTGGTTAGGTGTTTGGGAAAGACTTGTTTAAAGTTCTGAAGCAAAAGATGGGTGCAAACTTCAACTCCTTCATATCCGAAAAGGTTACTGTGGTGCCAGGTGACATTACTTGTGAAGACTTAGCAATTAAAGAATTAAACCTCAAGGAAGAATTATGGGCCAACATCGATGTAATTGTTAACCTAGCTGCAACCACCAACTTTGATGAAAGGTACGTTCACCGAGCAATTAATATTTTGATTATAATATGTAGTATTGTTACTATACTAATATTATAAAAAAACATAGGAAAAGTACGTATGTTGGTTGATGACCTGAATTTTCGATTTCAAATGAAAATAACCCATAATGCTAACTTCTTCTCCAAGCAAAACCCTAATTAACTAGCTAATTGTTAAGTAATAATAAATAAATAAGATATACCCTTTTTCTCTAGGTGATCAACATGTAACGAATTAATCTAGTAGCGAAAAAACAACTGAGTTTACCTAGTAGATAAATAACCAGTGTTACATAGTTATTAAAGCTCCGTAAAGTACAAATCAGTAACAAAAATATCTTTTATATGGTCCTTTTTAAAAGGTACTAATATTCTCCTATATAGCCATCTATAAATTTATTCGATATTAATAAAAGAGAATACAATAATTGTTGCTCTTATATAATTTTTCAAAAATGTTGCCAAATAGGTATGATGTTTCGTTGTATCTCAACACTTTTGGAGCCAAGTATGTATTGGACTTTGCTAAGAAATGCACTAACTTGAAGGTGCTCGTCCAAGTATCAACTGGTTAGTGCTAAAACTTAGCTTTATTTTTTTGTAATGTTAGTTTTCTTGAGTTTAAAGTAATTCAAGCTCTTATAAGTAAAAGTATAGTACATTTTGGTGAGCACACTTTTCTGTTTTGGTGAATCTAAAAAGAGCTACAAAGGGATAAAAAGGTAAAAAGATTGGATCCATGGTTTTGGATATCACCTTGTACTTTAACTATTGTTGTTAACTATATTAAATAGTTAGGACACTTATGAGAGTAAAGCGAATTGAGTTAAGCTCGGATTTAAAATATTCCACGGGTTAAGGAGGCCTAGATTTCTACTCACGGCCCTGATTTTGTTTACTTATACACTTTTACTTTTACAAGTTTAAATGAATACACTTGATCATCAATATTTATAATTACATAAGTATTAAAAAGCATTGCACGTATTTTGAAACAAATAAAGTATATATAATTCGAATTGGTTTTAAAAAACTTAATTAAGCAAGTGGTTTTTGTATTAGGCTAATTAATGCTAATGATGATTAGAGGTGATAAATTTTCAGCTTATGTATCTGGTGAAACGGCTGGGCTTGTAAAGGAGAGTCCTTACTTCATGGGTGAATCACTGAATGGGAAACTTGGTTTAGACATTCAAGCAGAGAAGAGACTTATTGAGGACAAACTAGAGCAACTCCGAGCTGAGGGCGCCTCACAAGAAACAATCAAATTCACTATGAAAGACATGGGTCTTGAGAGGTATGCAAATCAAACTCCGTTATTTTAGCCTTTTAACTTTTACCTCGCCCACATATCTTTAATTATTAATATCTTTGATATGTTTATTCTTTTAAATAAATTTTGAGATAAATCCAATAACGTTTTAGATAAATCCAATAAAGCGTTGCAACTAATAAGAAGGGGATAGTATGATGATATATATGTGTATGATCCTGGTTGTCTCACTCACTTTATATGGACAATTGTTGGACTTTTTTTTTTACACCACACAAGCAAACAATTGTTGGACTATTGTTCTTGTCATAACCACATTAATGTTAACAATATTAATGGTGAATATGAAAATTAGGGACCACATCGAAATGATATAAATGTTAGCTTAACCAACTATTTGTAAATAGAGATTTAGCTTTTTTTCAAAATACTAAATTTATGATGTAACGGTATCGCTAAAGTTTTTATCTTATAAAAGGTTTCAAATCCCTTACATATTATCTAAGGTTTCTGTATTTCACCGTCAATATACCTCTCTTTTTTGTACACACATTTCAATTCTAATTATTAGGTTCTTTCCCCCTATTAAAATTTTGTAAAATTGAATGATAAAAATACAATTTTGAACTCCTAAGTAAAATTCATTCAATTCTTGGTAAACCTTTCTTTTGGCTAAATTTCATATTTAAATAATTAATTTTTAATGGTATATTATAAGAAATATTTATAATTGTAAACTACGAGTAACTAAATCTAGTCTCATGCTATATACCTCCTCCGTTTCTTTTTAATTGCAACAAAGGAATTTTTTATGTCTCATAAATAATACCCATTTTTTGCAATTAAAAAGAAACGGAGGAAGTAAAATAAATTTACATCTTAAAATAATTCAATTAAAAATTTAATTTTAAATTATACTCTATTTATTAACCCGACACATCTTAAAATAATTATATTTACCGCCCAGCAAAAAACAAATGTAATACTTCCTCCGTTTCTTTTTAACTGCAACAATTTGACATAAAGTAGAGAGAAAAAATTTCCAATCATTGCAGTTAAAAAGAAACGGAGGAAGTATGACATTTCAATAAACATAAGAGACAATTTAAATGATTAGAGCTCTCTACTTCCATCAAAAGTTGAGAATTCCATTTTTATCTACGACTTTGTGCTCTACTTTTACAACCAAATAATTATAACATTTCAATAACCAAAATTTCATATTCATGCAAAAAGATGCAGGCAACTTATCACCAACTCGCCTTACAAGTTACAATTGTCCAAATATAACCTCTATCTTTTTAGTGGTTAAGGTTGTTTATATATTCCAATTGGCGAACCTAAAAGTTATAGTGGATCAATTAAAAAAGGGGAGTGTATATGACAAAGAACAAGGGCTGATAACGTATGCAGGGATTTGGTAATAAATCCACAAAGTTGGCCAGCTGCTAAATAATTACATGCATACATAATATCAACCACTAATGTTGATCCACTAATCATGGAGACTAGTGTTCCAACATCGGCCAATTAAGATACAAACATTAATTTAAAAGAAACGTGATTTTGTTTTGTTTTTTGCCCTTATTCTAGAGTTTTTTTGCCCTTAGGTCTCCTTTCGTTCGAGTTAGGCCTGTTCAGTTCAACTTATTTTTACTGAACTGAACTTATTTTTACTGAACTGAACTTATTTTTGTTGAACTGAACTTATTTTTACTGAACTGAATTTATTTTTACTGATTCATGTTGTTTTTTCTTCTTTGCTCTACTGATTTTTACTGAACTGAACTTATTTTTACTGAACTGAACTTATTTTTACTGAATATTATTATTTTAAGGTGAACTGAACAGGGCCTAAATTGTAATTTGGTTTGAACCTTACTGTTTGAAAAATATTAGTTATTGATTAACACAATTTTTATCATATTTAGATTGAAATATTGGAAAATAAAGTGAAGTGACTGAATTTTAAGTACTACAACTGATTTTACTTACAATATCACGATGGAAGCGCCATCCATACGATTAGCCCCATTCAACTCTATGGTTGAATACAAATTTAGAGTTTTGAAAAGGAGTAAAAATTCTATTTAGGTTAATCGAAAAAGGAAGAAATATTATCTCGAGTTTAATTTCAGTTTCATAAGAGATGATTTTCAAACATTTTAATTGAAAGATAAGCGAAAGTCTCCATAGTTTTAAGTATGTGGATGACTAGATGCTACCTAGCTTAATTGGTAAAGTCGTGTAATAGTGAATTTGAAATCAAATCTTAACCACATCACCTCCATATGTAAGTTTCAACCCTCTAAAAGATTAATATTTTATTTTATGAACCCCTCTTCATGAACTCCCAAAAGAAACTCATGTCTACAAGATCCATTTATGTAGAATGATAAGAGAAAAAGGTTTTCATGTCAACAAAAAATTCCATCGTTTTCTACTTCTCATGAATCCGCACTTCTTTTATTCACGGCAACCAAACAAACACTAAAAATATCTGTCATATGTATATACGGTTGATTTTAACTTTCTTAGTAGATGCTTGACCATATCATCAGCTGAGTCCTTTAGACACATTAAAGAGATCCAACAACTTTTTATGCCATATAGATAAAATATTGAAAGTCCCCCAGCAATAGTTACTGACTCTCTCATATAAGAGCGATTCTATAAAAGAGTATGAGTAGAATATGCTTTGATGTGAAACCAGCTCTTATTTTGGTTGTGCTGTCAGGCACAAGGCCAAGTTCGATGACAATTACTTTCAAGGTGCCCTGAAATAGAGAGGGATACTCAAATTAATCTAATTATTGCACTTTGCACATACTCGAAAACATCTCATTTGTAGTTAGATTAACGGACTTTCACTGAATAAAAATTTGAGAGCAATTGACGGGATACTTTTGTTTATTTGTATGAAAAAAAAGTTTTTTAGCTCAAAGCTAAAATATTTCACAAGACTGTTACTGAAAAAAGAAAGTAACTTAGGATTTAAACAAGCTCCACAAGTCATTTTATATAACAAACTATAAGAGTATTCTAAAGTTAAATAGTTAATTAGGCCTTGTTCAGTTCAACTTATTTTTACTGAACTGAACTTATTTTTTACTGAACTGAACTTATTTTTGCTGAACTGAACTTATTTTTACTGAACTGAACTTATTTTTACTGAACTGAACTTATTTTTTCTGAACTGAACTTATTTTTACTGATTCATGTTGTTTTTTCTTCTTTGCTCTACTGATTTTTACTGAACTGAACTTATTTTTACTGAACTGAACTTATTTTTACTGAACTGAACTTATTTTTGCTGAACTGAAGTTATTTTTACTGAACTGAACTTATTTTTACTGAATATTATTATTTTAAGGTGAACTGAACAGGGCCTTAGTGTATACATGATTTATTTTGGAAGTGTTAAGAATCGGAGTAGAGATATAGTGGATTTTATCTTTGTTATTCCTAGTAGATTGTCCCAATCTTCTAAATCCTCAAAAAGTTGCTTCATCCTTTTTTCTTTTTTTTCTTTGTTTTTCGAGTGTATAAAGAGTCCTAAAACCTGGAGGAGAATCAATCTCAAAACTTTCTAAAATAAGAAAAGACGCTTTAACCAATTGAGTTTAATCCCATTTATCATTATATGACTCTACTCTTTTACTCTCTCATTAGCTTATAATAATCTCTTCACTTTACTCTTTTATCAACTCTATCCAAATAGCTCGACACGATTTAGGAAATAGTGAAGATCCACATGTTATTTTTGTTTAACATTATTAATGCCTTATGCCTTAGCAAAACAACTATTCTTAACCGTTAAGTATTGATGACATTCCGTAAATCAATTGTGATAGCAACTATAGAGATACATGTCAAATTGTCAATTAACTAACTTAGAGTTGTGTGCCTCAACTAAGTACAACCTCATTATCGCCGACTATCAAATGAATCCAAATGGACTATTGAAATTAAGTCTAGAGGTGATAACTGATAACTGATAACTGATAAGAAAAGACAAGGAACGGTTGAATATGGCTCATTGAGGGTTGTTTTCTTGGTTCATTTTAGGAATTGTTGAAGATTTTTTTGTTTAATGCAATTATTTAAACTTATTTTGTTATATGCAATTATTTAAAGTTATAGCACACTACCTCTATCGCATAATATTTGCTATAATTTGACTGATATATTTGGATTTGTCTATATACAACCTTAATTATTGATATATCTAATTTTCTATCAAAAAAATATAAAAAGTTCATATTTTGTAAATATGCAATGAGTTATGCGGTTGAAAACAGACATTCAATTAGCATAAATCAATTTCCGCCAAAGCAATGATACATGCAATGAGTAAACTTCAACAATATCTTAAATAATAACATTAGATTTAATATATCCTAGTAAAGTATTTTTTTTAGGGTAAAACTAGGCACACAACTAACCTAAATCAATTTCTGCCAAAGCAATTAAATTTTGGGGAAAAGAGTCTATACAAACACGTTCCGCTACATCAATCATCTCTCATCGCGCTACACAATGCGCAACCGTATTGCCTGATCTTCTAACATGTTTAAAACTAATCGAATCAAAGAGAGCAAAAAAAGATAACAAATCATCATAAACTAAAAAGATCATAAACTAGTAAAAGATATTGTCAAAGCTCAAAGGAGAATATGTGGATTATACAAAAGTCAAATTATTGTGAGTATTCTAGGACATACAAAGTATTTATTTTGTCAGTTATACTCTTTTTCAAAGAAAAACTTGCTAATTACAATCCAAAAAAACTTGATAATTGACACCTATGGCCAATTTCGGCCTGATAACTTGAGAATTACAGTCGAAACTTAAAAGAGTTAGTGGTACAAATGACAATGTTTTAAGAATTACAATACATTCAAAATACATTGTAGATTGTTTAAAATCCTGACATCTTGTCGGGCCTTGGAGTGTCAATTAAAATGTTTTTAAGGCAGCAACTTACATATTTCTTTTTTCAAATGACATAACTGAAAAATTAAGTACTTTAAATAATGGTTGTATGTGGCAAAATTTTCCTTATTGAACAATAAGTGTATAAATGTGAAAATAAGGATAGTTTTGTGATCTAAGTAGACAATAATTTAACAAATACACAGAAAATTAGATTTTGTTTAGTTAGAGGTAAATTAAAAGACAACTAAATTATAAATAATTTTTATATAGTCATAATTAAAAAAATCGAGATTTACTCGAGCATTACTAGTATTCAACATGATATGTAAAAACACTTTGATAGAAGCAGAAAGAGTAATTTTCTTCATGCTAGGTAACCATTAGTCATTACTCATTCACAATCTTAGGGATCAATTATTAACCCAACTACCAACTGCCTGACTTCTACATGGTACGGCAAATACGTCAAACTCCATAACTTTATTGATTAATATGCATGTGATCAATTTACACAATATGAAATATCCTTTTCTCAATCTGTTTACTCATAAATTCTGTCCTACTAATTTTATTTTATATACGGGGCCATTTGTATTCAGTAAAAATAAGTTCAGTTCAGTAAAAATCAGTAGAGCAAAGAAGAAAAAACAACATGAATCAGTAAAAAAAGTTCAGTTCAGCAAAAATAAGTTCTGTTCAATAAAAATAAGTTCAGTTCAGTAAAAATAAGTTCAGTTCAGTAAAAATAAGTTCAGTTGAGCAAAAATAAGTTCAGTTCAGTAAAAATAAGTTCAGTTCAGTAAAAATAAGTTGAACTGAACATGGCCTAAGCTATTCTCTAATCTCTCACGAATGAGTCTTTTTACATAAATTCATTTGTGTATAAATATAATATAGAAAGTTATATATTCTAATAACACGCGAACATAAGAGACTATTAATAAGAATTGCTAATATTATGATAGTGTTAATGCATATATGAGAATATTGATAGACAAAAATAGAGTATTTGATAAATACATATATGCGATTACTCGGAATGTCACACAATCGTTTAAGGGTGCAATGAATCATATGTTGATATATAGTCTTGATTTTCTTGTAAATCCATGAACCAGGTCGAAGCATTGGGGATGGCCAAATGTGTATGTATTTACAAAGGCACTAGGGGAAATGGTGCTAATGCATGAAAAAGGAGACATTCCTCTTGTGATTATTCGTCCTACTATTGTAACCAGCACTTTCAAAGAACCCATACCAGGATGGGTTGAAGGTATTAGGTACCAAATTCCTCTATCCAAAACTTTTACTTACCCTAAAGTTTTCATATTACATGAGCTGAATTTTGACAAACTATTCCTAATCTTGTTACATAATTTTTGCAGGACTATTGACAGTTTAGCTGTTGCTTATGGCAAAGGGAGGTTACCATTCTTCTTGGGTGACCCTGACTCAATTGCTGATGTGGTAAGTTAAAAACCCATGTTGAAACTATTCATCATCGGATATTTGGATCAAATCATCGGATATCTAAACCTCGGAAAATCTAATGGAGCATCCAAATTTTCAATAATAAACAAACTTAGCAACGTTTCTAATCTCTTTACTAGACACTCGTCCAACTTATAAACCTCTGGTTATAACAAAAAAAATAGAATATAATTAATTAATAAATACTTCATTCGTTTCAAAAAAAGTGGAACAATACAGTTTGACTTTTGCACTGTTGATGTTTTAACTTTGAGAGCATTTTTTTCTTATATGTATGCGCAAATTGTTTCGATATAAAATGTTTTTAGGCTACTCTTAATGTGTCTTTTAAAATTACCAAGATTTATAATTTGTATCAAAAATATAACGAGTGAAATAAAGGTTAAATTTCGTTGACAAACATAAAAGTGAAAATGTCGCACTTTTTTAAGTACAAGACGAAAGAGCCGCAATTAATATAACAAACGCTTCTTTACTTCTTGATGTTCATAAAACTAAAAACATAGGGGAGAATTATTCGAATTTGTGCAGATTCCAGCTGATATGGTAGCAAATTCAATTCTAGTAGCAGCCATGGCACATGCAAATCAAACAGGGAATGCAAGGATCTACCAAATTGGATCGTCAGTGAAAAATCCAACGACATTAACAACATTGCATGAAGTTGCATACGAGTATTTCAGGCGGTATCCATGGATTAACAAAGATGGAAAACCTGTGATAGTTGGTCATGTTAGGGTCTTAGGATCAATGGCTAGCTTCAAGAGATATCTTACTCTTCATTACCTACTTCCCTTGAAGGTACCACTAATTTCCTTAAACATTCTTTTGTTTCATTAGAGAACTTTTTTATGAGGTATAGCCCAAAGTGGCTTCTTGTGCTGTCTATCTCATACCCAAGTCGCCTAGGGTGGCTTAGAACACCCCCTTAAGCCCCCGTGACCCAATAATGAGTCCCCATCGGTCGAATGTATTTGATCATGGGTAACCGTGAGAGAATAGAGGACTTGTGTGACCGGATCGGACTAGACTAGTGATGGAGTCACGAGAAGGGAATGTTTGAAGGATTTAGGCGGTAGGCTCAAATCCCTGGCGCGTTGGAAAGATGAGAGTCCTTTTTAACCCGCCCAAAGCTACCACTGTTGTAAAAGGGAGAAGTGTGAGTAACCAACCCTAGTACGAACGCAGGGGTTGGACCAAGCAAACTCGTACCTTGAATTGAATGTGGGTGCATCTTGATAAGATAAAAACCTACATGTAAGTCCAGTGAAGGAAGAGAAGGAGGATGACTTACCTATAAGTTTACTAGGCGACTCCACCATTTAGCTTAGTAGTTTTAAAATTGATCCTCACAAGCTTGTTGTGTGTAGCGGTGTAGTTGTAGCCGGTCAAACTCTTTTCCTGTGTCTATATGTAAGATTTGTTCTCATTATAAAACGGGTATGGTTTTGGATCTTAATTTATCTACGTCATGTTTCATACAACAACATTAGTTGCCCTATATTACAGAAAAGTCAATTCTGTTACAGGATGGCTATTATGTCATTCTAAGTGAATCGATTGTACTCATTACACGCATTTTATGCTAGTTTTATATGTTTTCTTCTCCATATTTTATAATTTATGAAATTGATGTTTACTTGGCTTTTATATTCTCTATAGGCCCTAGAAATTGCAAATATTGCATTCTGCCAATCCTTTAAAGGCACTTTCATGGAACAAACAAGGAAGATCAACTATGTGATGCGGTTGATAGAGATTTACAGACCTTATTTGTTCTTCAAGGGCGTGTAAGTATAAAACTACTCCCTCCGTAAAAAAATAGCTTTTGCACACAATCCGGAAGAAAATAATTTTCACGTAAATCATACAATGAGACAACTAAATTCGAATGGTGTACTATATTATTAGTAATATAACTATGTAACGAAAATTAGGTCTTTTCATTGTTTACGTCTATAATCTCTACATATATATTGTCAGGGCCGCGTATATAATTAGCTTCACGTATATTTGCAGATATGATGATAGCAACACAGAGAAATTAAGGGTGGCAGCAAGGGGGAAAGAGGGGTGGAGACAGATATATTCTACTTTGATCCAAAAGCTGTAGACTGGGCAGATTACTTCATGAACATTCATCTACCTGGTTTAGTTAAATATGTCTTCAAGTAAAACAATCAGCAACTCCACTACTAATTATTGATGGGAAGAAAGAGATTAATCCAAGTGATTAAACCAAAGAAATTCAATTAAGATTTATTTATTACAAAAAAGGGATATGGGAATCAATTATGTGTTTTCTAGATTAGGGATTTGGGGCATAATCTATATGTATTATGTTAGATGGGTCCAGGAGACTTGGATAAAATTAGTCTGTCTTATTGGACCATCACTTTTATTATGATTATTATACTAATAAGTTTATTGTTACATCTATTGTATCATTTGCTCCTAAAAGAAGTGAAGGGCAAATATGCTTTATTTTGATTGTTAGATACGTGTGATACTTCTACTGTTACTAATCTACTATTAATATATTTATTGTTGGAGTAATTCTACAATGGCCATATTTAGATCATTTTGGTTTCTTGGTGTGAATTCTGTCATTAAGTAACATACTGAAGAAAAATATTATGAAGAAATGATAATGGTGAAGGATTGAGTAAACTGAAAATTTCAAAGTTTGAAGTATAAATACAAGCATTTGAGAGGCTTGTTTTCAACCAAGACACTTAGGAAGCTAATAGAAAACTCTCAATAATTTTCAACATGCCCTTCTCTTCCATGTTTATAGCACATCTGCTTTCACAACTCAATTCGTTCTTCTCAACCTAACTTCTACTGGATAACAATGATCATAACTCTCTCCCTAGGCTAGTTCATTGAGAATTCGATATTTGGTTTTTTTGACAGTGATGCAAGAGAATTATCACGTTTTAAAAGAGAACATGATCTTAAATTAGTTATTTTATGAATAGGCTTGATTCATCTATAGAATGTTTTTTACAAGTTGCAAGAGTATCTTGACAGGCCTCTTATCACAGTGTTGATCTGCCTTGGTCTAAACTACCCCTCCCACCTCCCCAACCCCCGAGTCCCCGACTAAACCCTTCAACTAACTAGTTAATGTGTTTCGTACGATTCAATTTTGGTATCCTTCCCAAGGAAGGAGGTATAAATACAAGCCCAAGTTACCACTTGTTGGAAGTTTTGTAATGCAAAAAGGAATTTCGGAGCCTCAAAGGTGTAGGACAAGTGGTCCCAATCGGTTCGGGTAAACGGATTTGAACTATTGTGTTCACTTTGGGAAACAACGTCATTGTGTACTCCTTCACCGGTGGTGGCAAAATACGCTTCTAACGCAATGGTAAATACCACATCACAGTCAATGGCGCAGAGAGGGGGGGGCCTGGTGGGGGCAGTCCCCTAAGATCAATTTTTTTAAATGTATATAGTAGTATTTAATGTAGTATAATATCATCTAAACAGATTTGACTTAGTTTGTTTTTATTCAACTTTAGAGTAAATAACTCATAAACCCGTGTTCAAATCTCCATACCACCTTTTTTTCCCTTTCATACAATTTTATTTTTTTAAATTATTAATTCTCGCCCCTCATCCAAAATTTCTAGTTCCGCCATTGTTCACAGTTTATTCATGCATGACATCCACAAAGTTTTCTCTTCCTTCTCGTTGTTCTTAGTGATTTTCAACAGGTACTATTTCCAAAGCCACTTCGTACCATTTGCAGATGACTAGCTTTCTGAACTATGCACCAATCCAAGATCTCCATCTTCACACAGATGGATTTGGCATTCAAGATTACTAGCATAAGAGTTTGGCATCTTCCAGCCCCCTACCACAAATAGCACAAAAAGGAATTTGAAGTTGCAACCTTTCTTTACTAGTGTTCAGTCAAATACAATACTCTTACTCTCTCGTTTAACAATTTCATTTAGCTCAAATCAGTTTTTTTTTAGTTCAATTCAAGTATTTTCAGCCAAAAACATTTATAATCATGAAATTTTAGACATGAAGTCAAAGCCTACAATAATATTCTACTCATTAAGCAGTTCACAAGGTCAAAGAATAGTGTGAACCTGGCTCAACATACATGATATCGCGCAGACGCTCACGTATCTTTACAGAGACTAGAATATCTTCTTGAAATAAGCCCTGCTAGTAAAATTGCTGTCATCAAGACTCAAGAACGTACCTTAAAATAAAGTGTCGAAAGTATTTCATGATATACAGCCAAAATTTAGTACATATATAAATTGAAGTCAAAAAAATTGGCCATGTAAAAAGCACTTGACATTTATGTTATACATTTTACATGCACTATGAGGCTGTAAATTGTGGGTATTTGATCTATTCCATAGCCATGGAGAAGCACAAGGAGACGTGCAATGAAGGTCAGAAAAAAGAAAGAAATTTGGTACCAACACAAATTAATATTGCCTTTAAGGAGAGCGATTCTCGCTCCTTCCTTTTACCAGTCAGAGATAGAACCCCGTTTTCCAAATTCTGGTGAGAATATTGGCTTATGTTATTGCATCTGTTGACTGTAGTATGCATCGAATAACCAGAGTTGGATAAATTAGATCTGAAACTATTCGGCCTGGTGATGCAAAGCCAAATTCTCGCTAGCTCATCGGTGTTTTCACTGGCTATTGGAATATGCCAGGATCCTCTCTCGGATTCTAAAAAGAATCAGTTATCCATTTGCAGTCAAGCAATTAAAGCATTGATCCAACTAAAAATTGTGAATACAATGTAAAAGGAAAAACTGACGTCAAGGGATCAAACTGTGGCCGAATATGTTTTAAAGGTCCCACCTATCATTTATCCGGTGTAGGTCCCAACAATGGGGGATTTTTTTCAAAATAGTTTAAACTATTATATTCTTATACGTAGCAAGCCTAAAAATTACCTAATAAAGACAACAAAATAATAGCTTGGACTATTTTGAGGAAGCAACCCCCGTTAGTTGGGACTGCGCTAGATCATTGATAGTTTAGACCTTTAAAAAGTGCTCGACCATAGTTGGGACCCTGGACGTCAAATTTTCCTATAAGAAATCATACCATTTTCATATTAAACTCGCATTCAGACTTTTCTAGTAGTACAAATTACATTCACATGAAATGTAACCAACAAGGCAAAGAAAAAGGTTACTCAAGGCATATTAGCGTTGCCTATCCTTTTAATAACTGATGAGTGTCGATACCTATTTTTTCAGTTGGAGAATTGTTAGTTGAATAGCCTTACTCCAGGACAAAGAATGTGCTTTTATCCCACTCTGCTCTAGGTTTTACAAGGACAGGGTAATCTGGAGCCATGAACGAAAATTTATGAGCAGTTCGACATTTTGGATTATTAGGTTTATATCAAACATTGATATAACTTCAAATTTCTAACTTCACTAAAGTGGTTCCTTGCAGTATCCACCACTTCAGTAACCTAACTCAGCTACTTGAATCATCATGTAGTAACTGTCCAATATAACCAACCACATCACCATACGTCAGGTGACAGTTTAGTTCCCAGCTAAAATTATCTCCAAATTGCCCCAAATGTAAGGTGATGTATTTGCTCGTAGGGTTCCTGTACAAACCTTCAAGAAGCTATTCCTTAGGTTTTAGACCTTTGACAACCTTCCCCATGCCTATCTTCAACAAGGACTGGTATTTTGTATGTCATTATGTCCTACGTACCAATCAGTCCTTGAATAATTCTACATATTAATCAGATGTTCAGATCCTCAATTGACCTCAAGCAAGAGTTCTCAAATGCTTTCTTTCGATCACGATCTCACTTATATATCATAAGTTATGGCCATTTGAAGTTTGAGTCGCACCGTGGCTCTTCTAGATTATCCCTAAAGATCCCTTTTGTACTTGAAATATGAAGGGTAAAGTCTTGCAGCCAGACCTTTTTAGCTCTGAGAAGCAAGGCGTTAACAATGTCCACAAATTTTATGAGCTCATGACTTACAGCCTTGGTTGGTGTAGCTCTACAGGTAGCAAACTCCTGCTAAATTCTTCTCAAATATGGCCAAGAGAACTTCATCAATGTGTTTGAGCCTGGGGTATGTAGTTAATTCATTAGACATTTACATGGAAGACCCAGACAGTGTGAGGCGAACTTCTTAAGGCCTCGACTATACAACTTCTATAACAAGACAAAAAATCACCAAGGTCCTCTAATTCTAGGCATCACAAGCCTTTCTGTAGCTAAATGAAGGTGATTATATAGTTCCTATAGACAACATATTGTGGATTTGAGATGTCCAAAAACCTAGGCCAACTCCTTCTTGGCCTAGAGCTTTCCTCGCTACCATTTAGGTCTAGCCAAGATTATGATATTCTACGAACTATAACAAGAGGAAGGGATAAAGCGAGTATAACTTTATTTTACAATTTTAACCCCAACTAGTCACTTAATTTCTTATGCAGCACAATAAATGATTGAATGTGATTCAACTGCTGCAAGCTCTATGTCCACTCTAACCTAACTTCAAATAAATAGTTAAAAAAGGGACCATATTTTTCTTCAATGCCAAACTCAACTTAGGTTAAAGAATGAAAATACGAGCAAAAACCCTCAATCAATAGCATGAATTGCTTCCTTTTCAATCTTAAATACAAAGCCTTAATCTAGCAGGAAAAAATAAACTAAATCGAAATTATATGTGGTCGAGCGGTCAAGCCATCTCCAACAGATCCTATGGTGGTTGTTGCCATGTTGAATAATCCCTTTTTGTCTCTTCAACTTTCGTCTCTCCTTTGATCTGCTCACATACTCTCCTCATCGTTCCTTTTTGTCACCTTTATCATCTTCTCTCTTCCTGTTAGATTTGGGTTCTGGAAGCTTACGCATTCAAGATTTTACTGCGAATTGCCTTGCAAGGTTTTTAAAAAATTCATTTGTGTTCCTTTAATCTGCTCTCATACTCTCCTCATCATTCCTTTTTGTCACCTTTATCATCTTCTCTCTTCCTGCTAGATTTGGATTCTGGAAGCTTACGCATTCAAGATTTCACTGCGGGTTGTCTTGTAAGGATTTTTAAAATACAATTTTGTTTATTTGTTTTCACCCTTATTTTCTATTGTCATCTGACTAAAAGTATCAACCACCTCCCCCTTCGACTAGTGAGTAGTGACATAGTCTGTAATCAGCACAAAAGGTCTCACGAAGAAAGCAAAACAAATGGATATCAAACAACAACCCCACCCCTAGCATGTCTGCTGAAGTCCTAATATGGAAAATTTACATACCAATAGCATCAAAGTAATAAATCCTTCTAGTTCAAGCTACCAGGAAGCAACGTTTACAATTTCTTTGGACAAGAGGATCTGGAGGTAAGGGACAGGGAGAAGGGAAGGGAATAAAGGGATTCAGCTTCTTTCCCTCTTTATGAACTGATCCTTCCGAAAGTTATGTCTTCTTAGCCTTCATAATGAATACCTACACATTGTTTGGATAGGAGGAAATGGAAGGAAAGGAAGAGAAGAGAAAGGGAGGGAGCAATTTTACTTGTTTGGATAAATGGTTGGGGGAGGGAAGGGAGGGAAGGGAGGGATCTCTTTTAATAAACATAACTCCTCCAAATTGGAAAGATATACTCCTTCTTTGTTATCCAAACATTGCGTCAGACTCTTTAACCTTTTTAGCTAAAAACTTTTTAGGTGTTCAAACACCAATCCTCATATATGATCCAAAGTATATCAGAAGAACGTGATACCATATAACTGTGTATCCTTCAGAAATGCACCGTATGAGCCACAAGGTCCCACAACCTTAGGTTTAAAACTTGTCATATACAGTCGCATTCTCAAGGACAATAATAATTTAAAGTCTCAGAATATGCGATTTTTTTGTTTTAGCTCAGTTTGCATCTTTTGATTTTGGGGTTCTAGGTTACAGCTGAAATCTATATAAACATTGACTTAATTACTCACTGTAAACATTCTTAAATCTAAGTACTACCACCTAGTCCCTTGATCCTCCAAAAGGCACTTTTCTGGAATGGTCAACATCTCTATGGTGTAACTCAAAGTACCCCTAAGTCAATTTACCAAAAACCCGTAAAATGAATTTCCAAAGAACGCATCTCAAAATTTACTCAATCACCCTCGTATATCTTGCATTCAATTATGGCCACTTAGTTCTTTTGATCCCTCATGAATCACAATGACACCTTTCAAGAATAAGCAGTTAAACCACTCGTATAACGTGACATGTGACCTATATTGCTTAATACCCATTAACCTGTGGGCTGTAGCAACCAAACCAGAAGGGACTTTCTTGTAACAATATATTTATTCCAATCCCACATACCAGCAAAGAGAACTCTTAAGTTTATACCAATCCTGGTATTCCGATATCCACTTATTCACTCTAACATGTTAAATGAGACAGGAGGGAATACAAAGATGCTATGGACAAAGGCCATCAAAACCAAAGGGGAAAAAAGGAGAAAGATATATATAGGTACCTGGATAAGAATGGAGTATGTTGGCGGCATTTTAAGGTTTGGACCTCCTTTTCCAAACGTATAGTGGACCTGCAAAATGAAATAAGAGGCTAGTATCAGAGAATAAACACGTCTACCAAGAAGGAGAAAAAGAGAGCTTCAGGCTGCACAAAGTTAGCACACTCATTAATCATTAGGCAACATATTATACAAGTAGCATGGATTACCACAATAAACATGTTTGCCTTCCCAAAGTTGACAAAGAGCAAAAGAAAACTACAGTCATTTCATAAGATTATCTTGTTCGCTTTCTACTTGATTTGCTTCGTCATCTCCAGGACGGGATAACCTAATTCCCCTCCATTCCGACATTGGACATGCGATGGTCTTCGCGTATATTTGTGGATCTAACATTCTAGCACTTAGGAGCACAACATGGTGCCCTTCAAGTGCCAACCCTTGACCATAGCCAAATAGATGAAAAATCAAGGAAAAAGGCAAAATTACACTTTAGAGACGTTCCTTTTCAACAAAAAACAGTTTGATTACAGAGTTACTTAATTATAGGTTATGTTTTGAAGCAACAATCTTAACTGAAAAATGAAAAAAGCTAACATACACATATAACTCTATATATGAAAAAACTCTGATGCATTGGATTTGCCCAAGAACAGAAAATAACCTGTTACTATTTAATATAACAAATCACAAACTCCCTAGCAAACGTATCAGTGATACCTTATATCGCATGCCTTTATACAAAACTAAGCTAGTGTTTGATAGCCAACATGTTCATCCATGTGAAACAGAAAATTGGTTGAGCAGCAAGACCTATTTTATCAATGCCAAGGGGATGATACCTTTTTCTTCTGCAGAATAGGTACCTAATGTGACAATCGTGAAACTGCAGCGAAATGAGGCGGGTAATTCCCATTGTTGATGGATCATTAGATCCAAAACCTAATGCTTTCTCACTTCTCCAGTCACTGTGTCACGCTTGTATTAAATCTAATAAGATTTAGTGTACATGATTTCTTGGTATACTGATTACTCTTTTATAAGGGTTTTAGAGGCAAAATTCTATACATGAACCCACTCATATGGTTCAAAAAGAACAGAAGCGAACTTTGTGCTTTTACTTTTCAGTCAATGGATCACTCAATGATTATACTTAGAGCTGGTTTGCAAGAACATAGGCTTGATAATTTCTTAAAAACTAAGCTAAGGAGGAGTCTCACCGTGTGGGGGAGAAACTGTCCTTCAGCAGTCAATGCTTCCTTCGGGAAACAACGAAAGCCTTTGTCTTCCGTATTCTCTCTTCTCTTAGTTAAAATTTTGAAGCAGTATCATAACCCGTATGATGAATATAGTAGTAGCTAAAACCCTCCATATAAATGAGTATTTAGCAACCGCTTAAACAGAGAAACAAATAGAGCACTGGCATTTAAACCTATAGATAAAAGCATTTTTTATGTAGTTGCTATACTAACCAATTATGCACATACACATTTCCTTGCAACGGAATTAGCAGGCGAAGGCTTGATCAAGGTTAAGTGAAGCAAGATTTCCACCATTTTATATGGCCACGAGCAGACTCTATTGTCTAATCGTCAAGACGAAAAGAAAAAGCGCAGCATGGAAATACTACTAGTTCCCCAATAGTGTTTAAATTTTGCCTACTTGGATATATTGCAAATTTGAAGCAATTGTAGATAAGCGAAAGAAGTTACTTCAGGAATTGATATGGCAACTCACAAGAAAAGCGTTAGTTTCGAATTGTGAGCATTTGATTGTATGGGGGTGGGGTTCTGGAATGCTCATCTCGAGGCAGGTAGTTACTTCCTCAAATGGTAGTATTCTAGCTATATCGCCACTTGTACAAAGGGTGGGATTCTAGAAAGTAAGATGAAGCAAGACACCTCGTGGGCAATGTCTATTAATCTAAGTAC